>BQNB010005729.1:75063-91836 GCA_026074375.1 Tanacetum coccineum | reverse complement strand
AGAGTGTCGACTTTCCAACCCAACTGGTTTCATGAATTAAAAGTGAGTGGAAGTCAGTCAAATCCTTTTTACAAGGTTCGTTGTCAAAACTATATTTTTAGGACAGAATCTGGGTTGTGTTTGTGAGGTTAAAATCCCAATAAAATAATTGTTAATAGATATAATTCACATAGTAGCATGTTCATGATGTCTAGGAACCCTCTGAATTTTTGTATATTTTTCTCAAGTGTTTAAATGGGTCTGATCAAGTCTAACTTTTAAGAGGTTTGATTAGGTCATTTTATGGGCACATTGTGAAGTTGAATTTTTATAAATAGTCGACTCGTTATCTAATTTTTTTTTAAATCCACAGTGTTCATACCCATTGGGAAGGGTGGGAATGCAATATGAAAGTACCAAATTTGGTGATTTAATATTTTATTGTGGTCATGAAGTGACTACAAATTTTTGCCAATAAAGCTTTAAAATCGAAAATAACAATGATTTAAGAGTTTTAGGTTATAAATAAGGTTAAGGAAAGTGTTGTAAGGTTTTAAAGGATGGTATGGACTTAGTAGTCCCTTCAATTGATTGTTACATCGACTTGGGCATTTAGCCTAATCGAGTGTAACACGTGTTTTATTTGTGTTTAGTTAATTTGCAAGGATTTGTGAAGTAGTTATGCATCAGGTGAGTTTTATAGTCCCTTTTTTTTTACCATTGGTTTTTAAAATTGGGATAGAAATGATGCCAATATTTTGAAATGTTTTAATTGCTATGATTATGTGTTTTAATTGAGTGTGGACATTGTATGACTATTATATGACCTTGTGTTACATGTTGGTTGTGAATTACTTGCATGTACTATGTTTGGCATGTCAAGGATTGTGATTTACTTGCATGTACTGTGTTTGGCATGCCAAGTGTGTTGGTTTTGTATCGGAAGGCAGTATGCTACTCAGTGTTTGATTGGTATCAGAGGGTACGCTACCGTAGTATATGTTTTTGTGATTTGATATGATGATTGGATTGCATGTTAGCATAAGTTTATGATATTTCATATTTGTCCTACCTTGCTTTTATTAATCACAATAATTGATTAAAAGTTTGAATTGTGTATCTAAACCTATGACTCTCACCAACATATATGTTGATGTTTTAAGCATTTTCAGGGTGATAGTGAGCTAAGGAGGTTAATTTGCCAGTGGCTATGAAAGACTTTAGGAGTTTGCCATTTTTAATTTTATGTTTTCCATGCTTTAGTTATTTGATAGGATCGTATTGTTACCTTTTGGATTTATTTTGTCTATTGTATTGTGTGTGCGTATACCTCAAATATACATGGGACTCCTTCTTGATGTTTGGTGTCGTCTAAACTTTTGAATATATTTATTTGCTATTTAGGTATATTCTCTATTGTTGCTTCAATTGTTGTGATGATGCTATTAGGTTAAGCCTCGTGTTTTCGCTTGGCGGGGGGTGTGACAGATTGTATCAGATCCTATTGGTTATAGTGAGTAGGTGGTTTGACCTAGACTTATACCTAATATTTCCTTTATATAGCTGCATAATAGGATTTGTGTTTAGTATCTAGGAATTTTGTTTTTTGCTTTACTTGAGTTTTATTTTGACTACTAGTTCTGATGTTAAAAGATAAGAAGAGGAGCCAATTGTAATGTGCCTCTAGGGAATGATGGAGGTAGGAGTAGTTATGAGAGTAGGGGTGATGCCGATCAGATCGCTCCTATCGAATGCTCGTAGTGGATGGACCCGCGGAGTTCGGGTGACTTTGTAATAGCAAAGTCAAACCCAAGCGAGGTCCAACATAAGTTAAAACCGTCTTTTACTCCACACATTTCTTATTATTGATGATTTCATTGGTATTCGTATTTTGGGGGTACTATGACGGCTCTATTTTTCTTTCTTTTTGTCATTTGGATATATCTTTTATAAGTAAAATATTGATTGATAGAACGTCGTGTTTGTGTTATATTTGGGGCGTGTAATTGCATGTGGGATATGTGTAAATTTTTGTAGTTAAGTATTAAGATGTGTGGTTTTGGAAGTAATTTACACGTGTGAAAGGATGAATTATTTCTGGGTGGCCAACATAATTATCAAGATTACAGCATGTAGGGACTTGTGACCTTGATTGCATTGATCGGTGTTTGATTTTGTAAGGTCGGGTAGTGTAAGATGTTGTACTATGTTCATTCTAATAAGGATCGATGTATAGTTAGAGATTTTTCTTTAACTATAATGAGCGATTTGGTTGTGGGTTAGTTGGTAGTCAACAAGTTTCCTCTCTACCTAACTATTTTGAATATCTTAGATATCTATTATTACTATTATGATTATTAAGTTGTTTGGTTGCTCGATTATTCATTCGAAGATCTTACTCTCATTTAGCATTCCTTCGGATCTACTTATTTGGATATTGGTACATTTCATTGGTTCTTTCCTTGGTTTGATTACTTTATGTAATATCTGAATATTTTCGTTCATGCTCAATTTGTTCGTAACAAGTTAGTACAGATAATTACTCCATTCTTTATATATCCTTTGTGTTTTCGTATCATGCTCGTTATTATGATCTGATATCGATGTTCTCTATTACTCTTGATTATTAGTATGATGCGTCCCTAGTCTTCGATGGGGTACTTAACTGTCCTCGATGAATTTACTTGTACGTGTCGTTTGACTGTTATACGATGTTTATAATGGTTCCTTGTATTTCTTGCCTTCAAAAAAAAGTTATCGTTAGGAGTCCTTTTCCGGTATTTTGCAATCCCTTTTGGTGTAACGATATCCTTTGTTTGAGCTACATATTTTTATAATGATAATGAAGTATGAAAATCATTTTGAAATATGTCTTGAAGATGTTTAGGAGAACAGTTTTGATTAAATTTATTACGATGCCACTTTTATGTAAATGTCTCTTCATTTTTAGGAAAATTGTGTTTACAATGATTTTTATGAAATGATGTGACACCGGTTGACTGTCAATACTATGTTTTAAATGATCTTTATAAGACGGGAACTATTTTTAATATGCTTGATGATTTTTTTTATGAAAAGTAGGTTTAAAATGATTCATAATGGTAAGATGCGATACACCGTTAAATAACTGTTTCTGGATTTTTTTATGACAACCATGTTTAAGATGAATTTTATAAAGATTATATTTAAGATGATTGTTATATTTAAAATGATTTTTTTATATTTAAATGATTTTCCTTGTTGTTTTAAAATGATTGTTAAAAAAATGTTTAGTTGGTTCTTTCGGGTAAAGTCGATTATTGGTATAAGAATTCTATCTCTTTAAATTATCAATTTTGATACGTATCGTTATTAGATATGTGTTTTTTTTTCTTTTTTTGTGGTGCGCTTGTTGATTCTTTTTGTCTATTGTTTGTGTCTTGTTGGTTCATCGTTTGGGTTTTCCTATCAGTATTAGTTATTTCTATACCTTTTCATTGTAAAGAATATTATGGGACTTGATCCGCATCTATGTGCATCTGTTAAATCCCTTATATGTTCTAGCCTTTGATTTGATACTCATTTGCTACCCTATTTGATAGTCCATAACCATTTGAATTCGTTCGTTATACGATTTATTTGGCCAAGTCACTCTCCATGTGGAGCACCTGTATTGTTCGTTAAGAAGGACAGTTCATTTCGTATATGCATAGACTACTGAGAGTTCAATAAGCTAGCCGACAAGAACCGTTATCCTCTTCCTAGGATATACGATTTGTTTGATCGATTACAAGGATCGCGTTACTTCTCTAAGATAGATCTTTGACCTGGTTATCATCAGCTGAGATTGCACGAAGAAGATATCCCAAAGACTACATTTAGGACGCGATATGGACACTTTGAGATTTTGGTGACATTTTCATAGATTAATGAAAACCGGGTCGTGCAAGGCCGTATCTAGCTAAGTTGTATTGTGTTCATTAATGACATTATGATCTACTCGAAAGTCTATGGAAGAATCACAAAGTTTATATTGAAGTTAGAATTAGAGTTACAGAAGGAGGGAGAAGTAGTTTGTAAGTTTCTAAAATGTGAAATTTTAGCTCAAGGTGTCATTGCCCTCGGGCATGTTGTTAATAGCAAGGTAATCATGTGGACCAAGCATGATGGAAAGCAAAAGAAAGAATTGGAAAGATTTAAGACACTGTCAAGCGATACGGGTCATTTATAAGATTGGCAGCGTTACATCGTGTTTTCTTTATGAATTTTTCCAAGATTACTAAACCCTTTACTTCACTGAGGCAGAAGAATAGAAAGTACTAGTAGGGAGTGGAACAAGAGGAAGCTTTTCATACTTTGAAAGACAATTTGTGTAACGCACTAAAATTGTCATTGCCTAATGGAACCAAAGATTTATAGTTACTGTGATGCGTCAAAATCAAGGATTGGGATGTGTGTTCCTACAAAGAGACAAGGTGATTATGTATGCCTCGCGGCAATTAAAGATTCACGAGAAGAACTATACCACGCATGGTTTAGAGTTGGGTGCAGTGGTCTTTACTCTTAAGATTTGGAAACATGTATTGGTGACCAGGTATGAAGAAGGATATAACTACCTATGTTAGTAAGTGTTTTGACTTGCTCGAAGGTGAAGGCTGAATATTAAGAGACCATCGGGTTTGCTTCATCAACCAGAGATATCTGAGTGGAAATAGGACAAAAACCACCATGGATTTTATCACTAAGTTGCCGAGGTCAAGTGGTAGATATGATACGATTTGGGTGATAGTCGATAGACTGACTAAGTCAACCTATTTTTCTGGTTATACGTGAAGATTATAAGATGAGGAGGTTAGCAAGGCTATATATTGATGAGATAGTAGCAAGGCATGGAGTGCATGTGTCGATCATCTCAGATCATGGTGGAAGATTTACTTTGCGGTTTTGGTAGACATTGTAGAAGGCATTGGGAACACGGCCTAAAACATGGTACGATTATCATACTTCAAAATAGGACGTACAAAAAGTGAGACGTTACCATTCCTACTTTGAATGGATATGTTGAGAGCGTGTAGTGATTTGATTTTTAGGTGTAGTTAGGATACTATCCAAACCTTAACTGAGTTTGTTTTCTCAATAATAGTTACTCATTCGGGTTTGATGTGCTCTTTTTGAAGCGTTATTTGGATGGAAGGTGTAGGTCACCTTGTTATTTGGGCTGAATTGGAGAAATTCGGTTGATTTGGATAGTATTGGTACAAGAGACAATAATAAAGATGATATTGATAAAGAAAAGCTCAAAGCGGTAGAGATTTCCAAAGGGCCTATGTTGGCAATAGGCATAAACATTTAGAGTTGAAGTTGGTGATAAAGTGATGTTGGAAGTGTCGTCTTGGATAGATGTAGTGCATTTTGGAAAGAAAGACATGTTAGCACCAAGATATGTGGGACCATTTGAGATCATTAAAAGTATTGGTCCTATGACCTAGTGATTAAGATTGTCTCAATAATTATAGTAGGTATTTGATGTGGTTTCAAATTTAAAGGAGTTCTTGGACGGATGCAAATATGGTTTTTTTTCGTGGCCTTTGGAAGAAATTAAGGTACACAAAACTCTTTGTTTTGTTGAAGAACCTGTCGAGATTATTGATCGTGAGGTTAAAAGTTTGAAGCGTAGTAGGATTTCGATAGTTAAAGTCTGCTAGAACTCGAAGCGAGGTTATGAGGATTTTATGAAAACTAAGTATCCACACTTACTCATAGGAGCAAAGTTATAGTTGGAATACTAATGTTAAAGATGGTACATTAGGGTTACTGGTAGACACTTAGTGCCACCCCTTAATTGTTCTTATGTGGTTTGGTTAAATTTATATATTGAGAAAACCTAAAGTCAAGCCGATTCTTCAAAAACATTGAGTTTTGTAACAACACATAACTTAATTTCAAGACAGTTCTTGTTTGATGAGTTACGGGGTTGAGTTGTGGATCAAGTTGTTACACAACTTAAGGTTTTTGACGAATTTCCTCGAGGACGGGCGAGGTTCATTTAGTTTGGATGTTCTATTCGCTTATAATTGTGTGAGTAAGCAAAATTTTTTAGCAATTGAATCGATTAAATTTCGGGACGAAATTTCTTTAAGTAAGGGAGACTGTGACAACCACGATTTAGCCAGGTTAGTTTAACCGTTAGTGTTAACCTAGCTAGCTTTATGTGTTTTAAGTTATGTGCTTAAGTCGATTTTGGTGTTTTATGTGATATGATATGTGTGTCAATATATGTGCTTGTGGGTATAGAAATGGATGATTTAGTCATTCTATTTCGAATTTGATAATGAGTTTGAGCATTAGTGCGGTTGAGCTTTTGAGCGTTTGAGGAATTGGTGTTATCGAATGTGAATCGTTGGTTCGGGTATAGATTATTTAGTGTGTTAAGATTTTATAGTTTGATTAAGAAGTAATAAATAAATCTAGTTAGTAAATTTTATAGTAGTATAGATGTCTTAATTTTAAGTAGTGTAAGTGTTTAATTTAAATTATGTATTTATTTAAAGGTTTAGAGTAAATATGTAATAAATAGTTTTGTTTTAAATATATATATATATATATATATATATATATATATATATATATAATTTATAATATATATTATTATATATATATAGTAGGGGATCGGTGAGAAGAAAAACTTAAATGAGAGATAAAAGGATTTCTAGCACCACATTTTAATTAGGGAGAGAGATTTTTAAGGGAGAATGCATTCATTTTTGTAGGTGCATCTTAAATGTGTGGTTGTGGTTTCTTCTTATCATTCTCATTTTAAGTTTTCTTCTTATTTGATCCTAACTATATATATATATATATATATATATATATATATATATATATATATATATATATATATATACCAAAATTTTTAGATAAATATAAAAAAAATATTAATTTTTTTAAGGGTGTTTGTGTGGATCGGTTCAAGGAAAAGAAAAAGGGGGGAGAGCCCAAGTCCAAGTCTAACACAAAATCAGTGTTTTATAAAAAAAAATTGTATCCTCATTTTTTTTATTTCAGTCGACCCATTCTAAAACCCTAGCCACCATTGTCATTTTTTTAAGCTCTCAAGAATCAAGGTTTGATCTCTTTGTTAATCTTAAATCGGTTTAGTTTTTACACTCTTAATCACACATATGTTTTAATCATTGTTTTAATTATGTAACAATTGAATTGATGGATTAGGTTATTGTAAATAATCTGTAATTAAGATGTTTTGATCATCAAAAATTATCGTATTAGGATAATATTGGGGCTTGGTAAGTTAATTAGGGTTATTTATGCTAAATTCGGAATAGAAATCTGGGCAGAATTTTAGGTCATCTTGCGAGAGCCATATCTTGGTCATATGAATAGCTTCTATTTATTTTTTTGAGTCTAAAATTAATTACATAGAGTCTACTTTCCAACCCATGTAGTTTCATGAATTAAAAGTAAGTGGAAGTCAGTCAAATTGTTTTTACAAGGTTCGTTGTCAAAACTATATTTTCGGGACAGAATCTGGGTTGTGTTTGTGAGGTCAAAAACCTAATCAAATATTATTTTTTTAATGGATGAAATTCACATAGTAGCATGTTCATGATGTCTAGGAACCCCTTGAAATTTTATATACTTTTCCCAAGTGTTTAAATGGGTCTGATCAAGTAAAACTATTTAAGAGGTATGATGGGTCATTTTATGGGCACACTGTAAGTGAATTTTTAAAAATAGTTTAGATCATTATTTAATTTTTTCTAAAAAACACAGAGGTTCATAAAATTCTGCTCAAAAGCTGAAAATTATAATAAAAGGATTAAGAGTATTTAGGTTATAAATAAGGTTAAGAAGTGTTGTAAAAAGGTTTTTAAAGATGGTATAGACATAGTAGTCCATCAATTGATTGTTACATCGACTTGGGCATTTAGCCTAATCGAGTGTAACACGTGTTTTATTTGTGTTTAGTTGATTTGCAAGGATTTGTGAAGTAGTTGTGCATCAGGTGAGTTTCATAGTCCCTCTTTTTACATTGTTTTTAAATTGGGATGGAAATGATGCAAATGGTTTTAAAATATTTTAATTGCTATGATTATGTGTTTTAATTGAGTGTGGACATTGTATGACTATTATATGACCTTGTGTTACATGTTGGTTGTGAATTACTTGCATGTACTGTGTTTGGCATGTCAAGGATTGTGATTTACTTGCATGTACTGTGTTTGGCATGTCAAGGATTGTGATTTACTTGCATGTACTGTGTTTGGCATGTCAAGGATTGTGATTTACTTGCATGTACTGTGTTTGGCATGTCAAGTGTTGTTGATTTGGATCGGATGAGTACGCCTACTCAGTGTTTGATTGGATCGGAGGGGTACGCCTACCCAGTATATGATTTTGTTGATTTGATATGATGATTGGATTGCATGTTAGCATAAGTTCATGATAGTTCATATTTGTCCTACCTTGCTTTTATTAATCACAGTAATTGATTGAAAGTTTGAATTGTGTGTCTAAACCTATGACTCTCACCAACATATTTGTTGACGTTTTAAGCATCATTTTCAGGTGAGCATAGTGAGGCTAAGGAGGTTAATTTGCGTGGCTAGAAAGACTTTAGGAAGTTTGCATTATGGAGCCTTCTTTTCTAGAGACTTCATTTTATGTTTTCCATGCTTTGGTTATTTGAATGATCGTATTGTTACATTTGGATTTATTTTATGTCTATGTATTGTGTGTGCGAATACCCTCAATACAAGACTCCCTCTTGTGTTAGGTGTCGTCATAACACTTTGGATTATATTTAGTTGCATTCTAGTTATTCTCTATTGTTGACATCAATGTGTTGTGATGATGCCTATCATGTTACGCCTCGCGTTTCCGCCTTGGCGGGGTGTGACAGATTGGTATCAGAGCCATTGGTTATAGAGAAGTAGGTGGTTTGACCTAGACTATAACCTAAGATTCCTTCATATAGCTGCATAATAGGATCTATGTGTTTAGCTATCTAGGCATTTTGTTTTCTTGCTTTTCTCTGAGTTTTAATTCGACCTACGGGCTTCTTGATGTCAAAAGATCCAGAAGAGGAGCCAATTGAGAATGAGCCTCTTATGGAACCGATAGAGGAAGGGTAGTTAGAAGAGTCGGGGGAGATGGCCGACTCAGATCGCCTATCGGATGCTCGTAGTAGGCATGGACCCGCAGAGTCGGGTGACTCTTGCGAAAGCAAAGTCAAACCCAAGCGAGGCCCAACATAAGTTAAAACCATCTTTTACCTCGACACATTGCTATTATCGATGGTTTCATTCGGATATTTTATATTTTGGGGTACTATGAGGCTTTCATTTTCTTTCTGTTTTTTGGATATATCTTTATATAAGTAAATATTGCTTTGATAGAATGTCGTGTTTGTGTTATATTAGGGCCGTGTCATTGCTATGTGGTATATGTGTATATTTGTGTGTAGTCATTGAGATGTGTGGTCTTGAAAGTAAGTACACGTATGAAAGGATGCACTTATAATTATGGGTGGCCAACATAATTATAAAGGCATCACACACGTAGACTTGTGACCATGATTGCATTGATCGGTGTTTGTTTGTAAGGTGGTAGTGTAATATGTTATGATATGTGCATTCATAATAAGGATAGATGTATAGTTAGAGAATTCTTCTCTTATCTAATGAGCGATTTTGTTGGGCTTAGTTGCGTAGTCAACAAGTTTCCTCTCTACTTAACTATTATGAATATCTATTATTACTATTATGATTATTAAGTTTTTCAGTTGCTCGATTATTCGTTCGGAGATCTTACTCTTATTTAGCATTCCTTGTTCGTACCATGTCGGTACGGATGATCTATCTTTCCCTTTCAGCGTCTTGATATATATTGGTGGTTCAGATATGTTTATTTGGATATCGGTACATTTCATTGGTTCTTTCCTTAGATTGATTACTCGTATGAATATCGGATTTTTCTTTCAAGCTCTATCTGTTCGTAACAAGTTAGTACAAATATTTACTCCCTTCTTTATATATCCTTTGGTTTTCGTATCATGTCATTATATGCTAGTATCGATGCTTCTCTATTCCTCTTGATTATTAGTATGGATGCGTCCCTACGTTCTTCGTGGGGTATATCAGTTTGTAGTTTTTTTAGCTTATTTGCTACTTTAGTTTATTCTAGTTGCTTATTCTTATGCATGAGTGTTTATTAGGGTTAGTTAAATATATCTGTTTTAGCTTATTTGCTTATTTCTTGTTTCAGTGTGTTCTGTTAAAGCTAGCAGTACTAACTTAAAGCTAGCAGTACTAACTCCAAGTTAGTACTGGTAGTTAATACTGTTAGTATTGTTGTTAGAACTACTGAGTTCTCCCGCTTAATTTAGTCTAATTGCTTGCTGAATTTGCTTATTTAGAGTTAATCTAGCTTATTTGATTTGTCCTAAGCTTATTTGAGCTTATTTGTGTCTTAGTATAAAAGTTTTTAGTGTTTTCACCATTTCTAGCCTTTATGCTAGCTCTAGCTTATTTTCCTTGCTTATCTTTTCGTGCATTTGCTTATTAGGTTTAGTGCCCAATCATATCCTTGTCATATTCAAACATCGATTATCAATTCGTCATTCGAATTTCCATTCAAGCCTCGTTGGGACATAACGACCCGGAAATACTCCATACTACTTCCGGTTTCATTGATTTTGTGGATTTTGATCCTTGTTATATATTTATATTTATCTATATTTATTTATATATATAAAGGAGTAAGAAGCCGTGAGTCAATAATCATATACGTGTCTTCCTAAAATATAAAAGATATACATTCCATATTTATATCCTTGCATCCTTATCTCCAAGTCAGCAGCATTAACCATCAGCAGTATTAACTTTTCTTCTAGCAGTATTAACTAACACTGGCAGTACTAAGTTTGTACTGGCAGTACTAAGTTTGTACTGGCAGTACTAACTCCATTAGTACTGTTAGTTATACCTTGGCAGTATTAACTCGTGATGAAGATTTATTCCCAATAGTTGATGAGAAGCGACCACCAACAATTACACTCTTGATCTTACCCATCATGTTTGTATAGTTGCTGCCATACTTGCCTAAATTTGGCTGAAACATGTAGGTCAGCATATTCTCTAGGCTCTCAGCACTATATTTTACATATTTGTTAGGACTTAAACTAGGACTAGCACCGCCATCTCCTAAGGCGAAGTACTTGGTTATGTAGCTCTTATAAACAAGGACTATGACTTGCAATATTAGCTGGCAAGTTTTCCATCTCAAACCTCCATTACACAATACCCAACCTATTTGTTTTTTATATAATTTTTAGTTAAAACTCGGCAAATTTTAGTTTTTTTTAATTTTTTTTTCTTTTAATTTGTTATCTTAGGTTCAATGCCCACTCGATGTGGTAAATCTTCGTCCAAGTACGTAGGGATGTTGCAGTTCTCGACTTCTCTTACAAGTTTGGAACCACATTGGTACGTCCTGATGCTTTATTTTAGGATCCTATACAAAGGTTGATAATATGTTATGCTTTGCCTGGTAAGCGTGTCATATCAGTCTGTAAAACTACTTTTTGAAAGGGAAGGAAATAGGCAACTACGATTTTCACTATTGAGATATGATCTTTGGCATACTTTTCATAAATCCCAATAAAACAAATACTTTTATTTTCACAAAAATCTCTAATAGTTGATTTAGGGTGATCACTTTTATCTGATTATGATGAGTTTCCTGCTTGCATATAGGTAGAAAGATGATAAAATAAAAATGCATTGGTTACACGTGGATTAAATTGATGTAGGATAGTATAATTAGCTTGATATACTATACTATATATCTGATCTTATATTCTACTTGATACAAGGATGGAGGCATCCGTGGGAAAGGCACGGGCATGGTCATGGAGACGAACATTAGGTAACTTTATCTGCTTCCAATGACATATACGTTCCAAAATATAATCTTGGAAGCATAGTTCTAAGTGGGAAACATAATTGTAAAAAGTTTTGTTTATAGTTTTTTCTTACATCTAACAGCAGTGTACTTATTATTTTTTTAATTTTTTTTACACTTATTGTGTCATGTTTGTTATTTTTATCTTAGTTTAAAGGACAAATATGAGGCGTTAATCCTTTATGGAAATGACAAAAATGCATCTGATATTGATAAGCGCATTGGTTCAGCTATTGCACAAGTTAGTCTCATGTAGATTATGTTATAGTTCCAGAATAACCCACCCGATGGGCGGCCAAAAGGAACTGTCATTATCATTTCCAAACAATCTACTAAGACTCTTATCCACATAGGGTTGTGGTTGTGCTTGTGGCTTTAATTCCATCTAAATGTCCGGATTAATCTGATGTGGTTCAGCTATTGCACAAGTTAGTTTGTGTGCAGGGTGACTTATGGAAGCTCGGGTGTAGGAGTCGTGTCACAAAACTCTATTAAAAGTTTCGCAACATTTTAATTTTAAAAACTGATGAAGTGATGTTGAATATTGCAGTTAGAGAGTCTTCCTTCTATGGTTGCTGAAGTATATTAAACTGATAATGCTTTGCAGCTAGAGGCAACTACACAGTTTCATAAATTGCTCTCTATAGGTATAGTTAATGTTTTACATGAATGCTTGTGGATCATTGCTCATGCAACTGATCATATTTGCTCTGTTTTTATACAAAATGAAGTCTGCCAATTGAGGAAGTTATACAATCTGGGTCATGTCGCGCTTTATGTAGTTTCTAATAAGGGAAGATTTTCACCAGGTTCAGGTTTGACTCCTATAATGTGTTTGTGTGTGTGTGTGTGTGCGCGCGCACACACACGCTTATCCTTATCTGTTCATTGATTGGACTTCAACCTTTCAATGACAGTCCGTGAATATTTTTGCTACTTGGTCTCCTTCAAAATCATGGGGGGGGGGGGATTGTTTCTGGACATCTGATACATTATTAGGTAGTTATGATCACGCCAAGTCTAATATTTGTACAACCTTCTATGCTTTTCCCCCGAAGGTGATGGATGTACGAGATCAGCACTAGCCACGAGATGATCCTATTCCCCGATCTTGACTATATGAAACACGGTAATTATCATATTATATATGAATTTTCTTTATAATTTGGATAAAAAATAATTCTTCTGCATGCTCACACACACAATTGTTAATCCTATTTCTAGCTATTGCAATATCGACCCATTACTTAGGATGGATTGATTTTCGTGTGTGACTGAAACGGGTCCAATAAAAAAATCAGCTAACATTGGAACGAGTTCAAGTTGGTAATTTGGTGTTTTTGGGTTATAGTCACCAAAGCTCTAATTTCAACCTGCAATGAAAACCACCGCTTTTCAGGTTAATCTGGCATTTCAGTTGAGTAAATTCAGACCAAAAAATGAAGTTTAGAGTAAAAAACAGCCTTGCATACATTATTGCGTTCATAAGGCAATTGGATGCCGTTAATTATCTACAACAACGTGGTAGTTGGGAGGGAGAAAAGAGAGGGAATAAAAATGGATAAAGTTCTGGTTAATGCCATGGCTACGCTATCAATTTTGGGTATATACTACTCTGTCGTGATATTTGATTTTTGCAAAGTTTTACTCTTAAGAAGTAATGGTTTTATTTATATCTACAGATGATCACTTTCATAATGGTTTACCACACTGTGCCTCACATACCTTTCAAATCTTTAGAAGACTGGAATACGGTTCAGGCTTAACTTAGTTGCACCGTGCATTCTGATTATCCAAGCTGGTAAGCCTCTAAATATTTTCTTAAGTTAACTACTGGTCTATTGTGCATTTGACATAATTTTGCTACGATTAAAGATGGCAAGATGTTTGGAGTCAGGTAACATGTCAAAAAAGGGTTGGACTGAAACTGGTCATTTCTAAGTATGGGTCGAAATAGACCTGGTTGGTTGCTAGCATTCTATGTCTACTTTTTCAGATATTTATACACGATAATGTGTTAATTATGATTATAAAAAACGATATTAGTACAAGAATGATCAAAATCAGAAGGTTGTATGTAATAAAAATATACTTTAGATGGCTCTCAACCTGTTCCCATTAGTTATCTTTAACCACTCACTAGACCTGTTTGAGATAAAAACACAGCCCAAATCAACCCGATCTTAAATAAATAGGTGGGAATTAGGATGCTCATAATTAAGAAGCTAAATTATCATAGACAAAATCTGATTTAAGCTAAAACGTTTCCTGAGTATGTTACAGGAGAGACATACTTTGTCATGATATCAACGTTCATATCCCTCACCATGTGTCCTTAAAGATTCCAAGCTACAATTTGTAAGCAACACATAAATCTCTTCAAGGTAACTGGGGAAAAGTAAGAATTTTGGCCTTTTATCTGGTTATAGAAGATGATAACAAAAGGCACTATGAATTCAAACTTTATAACAATTTTGACCATTTTTTTATGAATTGTGATACAGTATATGAATGAGGCATCATGGAACTTGCATTTTATGAAGACGATCCTGACAGTATGACATGTCTATAACGAGGACCGTAATTACATCTCATTTGAAGAGGTTGCTCGTGAGATATCCCATCCATTCGCATTTCTCAAAAGGGTAATGCGGGACTATGCATGATATGCTACCGATTCATTTTTTTCATGTTTTTTAATTTTACTAACTGTACAATTCAGAGAAATAATGTTGTATTGACTTGTATCATATAGAAAGTTATAAATTTGATATACTTAGTCAAATACTCAAATAGAGCACAATTTTTTTTAAAGAATTCACGCGTATTAGATACTTTGTATCACATTGCAAAAAGTATTGTGTCATATTTAAATAGGCAACAATGTTTACTATATAAAACTTCATGAATATCTTTTGTATTACTATCAAAAATTGTGTATTGTTACAATTTTTAAAATTATTATGTGTTGTTTAGTAGAACTCATATTTACATCAACTTAGTATTATGTGTTGTTTAGTAGAATTGTTATTTAGGGGTGTCAAAAAAGCCGACCTGAACCCGACCGGACCCGAACCCGGCCTTATTCAGATCGGGTCACTCGGGTCAAAAATCCTATTCGGGTCAATTCGGGTCAACCCGACTAACCCGAGCTCTAAATAGGGTTAGGTATCAGGTTGAAATATTTTAGCTAACTCCGGTTCGGGTCAACCCAATTAACCCGGATATAGATTTTTTATTTTTTTAATATAAATTTATAATTTTTTTATATAAAAAAAGTAAAGAAAATATTTTTTTGTCATTTTACTCAAATTCGGGTTTACCCGACCCGAATTGACCTGAACCCGAGTAACCTGAGTTCAAATAGGGTCAGGTTCGGGTATGAAATTTTTGAGCTGTGACCCGAATTGACCCAACCCGATTGACCTGAACCCGACCGACCTGATTCACACCCCTATTTACAACTACTTAGTATTGTCTATAATATTATGAAGTGAACCTGCCCGTCAAAACAAGATCATTTTAAGGCTCAAACGGGCTCAGATCAAGCGATTGATTTTTTTTGGAATATCGATTGAGTAATGTTGACCCGCATAAATAATTTTAGCTTAAATATCAATATGAAATAACTAAGAATCAAATTCTTTTTTCTCAACTTATTTATTCAAGTTAACACACTGCTATTGTACATTTGTACAAGCCATCTACAATACTTATGACCCTACCAAACAAGTTTTTTTAACTCTGCATGTGGAACATTCAAGTTTAGACATGCATCTATTGCAGATCGGACTTGCAACAATAAGAGTCTGCCACACTAGAGTATATATCATTTATGTATCATATAGTGTACTGTGCAGATGCTTAAAAAATCTAAAATCTGTATCAGTACACTGCAACATCTATTCTTCTTCGACCCATATGTCACTCGCGCATCTTTAGGATTGATTTTAATTTTTTTATCTTTAATTTTCTTTGCAATAAGGAGATATCACAGTCACTCTTATGGAAACCTATATATCAAGCATTGGAGGGGGCCACACGTTTAGACAATATTATAGACAATTGTATTGCAACGTTTTTTATCATGTATTTAAAGTAACAGTTTTTAGTTTACTAAAAACTTGATTTTTATTGAAGGCTTTATTTGTTATCATATTTTTCGTTGTTCTTTTTACATATATTACATGGATGCTTTCTACATTTAAGTTTTGTGTTTAAGATATTTTTGCGTTATTCATTAATTGTTTAAATCGGTTAAGAATTCGTTAAGTAATATTATGAAGCTGGCCCGCTCATCCGGATTGAATAGGCATCATTGTTTTGTATATACATTATATTAATTATCTTTTGTATAAAACCAACAAGTTAGTTATATGTTTAGGAAGTTTTGCGCTTTTCAACATTTATTTATCATATTATTACGAAGCTACATCCTCTTATATACAAGTTTTTCTTAAAAACCATTTTTTTCGAAAAATAAAATAAAATAAAAACTAACAACGTTTAAAAAATGATAACTTCTATTTTTTATTACTTAATGTACAAGTCTATTTAATGTTTTTTCATATACAACTTTCAATAAACTTAATACAAATTCTATACAGTTACTTCAAAAACCATAAATAATTGACAAACACTGCTATTATGTTTAAAAAATCTTTATAGAATAAATAATTATTAAAACAAATAATTACCAAAACAAAAAAAAATGTAAACAATAATTACAAGTCATACCTGCCCATCAGGCGAGTTTTGCAACTAGTATGTATATATATGTATATATATATATATATATACATATGTATATATATATATATATACATATGTATA
>BQNB010005729.1:0-74725 GCA_026074375.1 Tanacetum coccineum | reverse complement strand
GTTCTTTCAGAAATACATCTGACGCTTTTTCTTTGCAAACTGTTTCACTTTTCATTTGTTCTTGACATTGTTGTAAAGCAAGTTCAAGAGAAATCAAGTGTTTTTCTAATTTAGCAAAACTTCGTAAAAGCTCAGTATAAACTTCTTTACTAACAGATTCAGTTTGTTTCGAAAGCTTTTGTGCAAGACATTCACATTCTTTAACTTTATGAAGATATAAGCATTGCAATTCAGAGTGAGCATCTAAATCAGATAACGAATGCAGATAAGAACACATAACATCATTAGACACACATTCTTGCAAAAGTACATCATACATGTTTGAAAATTTTGCTTTATCAGATTCAAGTTTGTCAATTTCTTTTTCAAGAGATTCAACGTACTTTAAATCAGCATGCATTTCTTGCTTAAGTTCATGAACAAATGCGAAACTATCATTCTGTGTCTTTATGGCAAGAGGCATCAAACATGTCTTAATTAGGATTTCCATATCATGAGCAGTTGGTGCACGAAAATGATCCTTTGAATGTTTTACCCAAACTTGATCGACAAGTTCTCTAAAATGATTTATGTTGTTTGTCATTACGTTATATGCTTGTCTACTTTTGCTTATTGATTTAGAAACTGGTAAGAAATCGATGTTTTTGAAAATATTTGGGTTAGTTTTCATAAAAGATTCATGTATTCTTTTTGACTTCATTTGCATGTGCCAAGTGTACATGATATTCTTGTGTCAGGGGTTTAAAAATTTCATAAAGACTATTTAGCTTTGTGTAGTCATAAGGTCTAACTTTTACTTTATTCAATTTTGATCGACTCTCATTTTCAAGAGTCAGAGTCTCTTCCCTATCGGAGACGAGTCTGTTTGCAGGATCAGATTGGTTATATGGCATTGCATACAAACATGGTTTCTTAGATTGAGCCTTTTTGAGGTACATTGGATTTGCAAAGGTAGGTCTACCATTGAATGTTGGGCCTTTGGGAGCTAGAATATGAATGGTTTGGATTGATTGATTTCTTTTGTAAACAATTTCATTCAAAAACTTTAATTGCTTTTCCATTGAAATCATTTTGTCAATGTCTTTTTCTTCCTTAAGTTTTAAATCCGTTATTACCTTTGTTTTCTCTTTGACAAGACCTTCGTAATGTGACTTTGTTAAAAGACTCTATTTGACTAACTCATCGTGTTTCTCTTTGACAACTGAAATTTCATAGGCTTTAAGTTTTAAACCTTCTTTGATGTCAATCTCTTTTTGAGCTAATAGTCCTAGAGTTTCATTTAACTTACGTTCAAGTTTGTCATAATCAACTGTATGGTCATTAAAGGTCATGTACTTCTCAAGCTCAGTCTGTTTGTTTTGAAGTGCAATTAGGCAACTATCCCGAATACTATTAGACTCCCTTAGGGTTCTACTAGTCTTCGCAAGAGTAGATTTGCACTCTTTCAATTCTTGAGTCAATGATGCGTTTGCCTTTCTTTAAATGCTTTTGAATCTTTTTGTTTTCATCAATGTCAAGTTTTAAATTTGCAATTAAATTAGCAAGCGCAACACGCCCATCATCACATTCTACAGCATTTTGGTCAGTTTGAATTTCATTATCACACATATCCGGTGAATCAGGAATGACAAAACTATCAACCTTTTCCACTACACATGTGTTAATAATGCATTCAGGTTGCTCAGAATATTGTGTGTCAACAACAAACACATTATATTCAGCAGTATATGGTACCTCAACCATTGGTTCTATGTCATAGGAAGGTCTGATGTTCGTATCATCCCTAGAAGTGCTTTTGTCATTGCATTCATTCCTTGACCTGCTGCTTTCGTCTCCAGATATGTTGCTTTGATTCTCTAAACCTTGATCATTCCCTTTGTCTGATACAATCCTACTCCAATCTTTTTCTCACGAACTAGCATCCGATGCTTTAACCTTTTGAACCATGCACTCTTGAATTTGCAACTTTCTTTCATTCAACCTTCTCAACCTATGATGTATCTCTTGTTCATGATGTTCTCTTTCAATAATACATTACTTAATGGATTCCATGTGTTAGATTATCAAGTCTTTGAAGGATTTAGCTTCCATTTGAGTGTAGTCTTTGAAGTCTTGCCTTGCTTCTCGAGCATTGGAATAATAATTGGAAGACTTAAGCATCTCTGAATGCATGAACTTGTCAAACTGCACTTTGATCACACTTAAAGCAGACTTAGAATCCTTCTCGTGAAGTATTTCATTATTGAGTTACTTTTCTAAGTTATTCATGTTTTGAGATAACTCATACTTGAAAGTTCTGACATCATTACTAAAGAGTCTCGAAAATGCTCTTTCAAACAATAGAGAGTGAGTGAAAGTCTGTCTTTCAAGGCGTTGAGTGGTTGTTTTGAGTGCATTCAATTTGCTCATGGAGGTCTCTTTTAAATTCTTTGCTTACTTTTGCAGTTGTTGTATTTCTTGTTCATCTAAGTCCGAACACGAAGATAAAGTATCTTTCGTTTCCATTTGAACGTGATGTGAAGTGAAAATGATTTGTAGGATCTTAAGTAGGTAAAATGATTGTTGTTGTGGATTGAAATCAATTAACGTTTACGGGATTTTACAAATCTATGATTTAAACCAAGAAAAGAAATGGAATTTTTTACGGGATTTTACAAAATCAAGAAGAAACCGTGAATGTATAATTGTTGTTGTTCGATGAATCGGTGTTGACGTTAAGGTACCTGAGCTTAATTAACGATTATTAGAAGAAAAAAAACTTAAAATAAGGACTAATGATGTAATTAATTAAAACTAGAAGGGCTAAATGATTAAAAATAATATAAGTAAAAAATCTTGAAAACAAATAACTAAATATGAAAATGTTTTTGAAAAGTAGAGGTTAAGATTGAAAGAGTTGTAAGAAGAAAGGGCTAAAAGTAAAACTTTTAAAACCTAAATGTTAAAATTGAAAACTGTTATGAAGTTGAGGGGCCAAAAGTGCAAAATTTGAAATATAATAAATAAGAAACACGTTTCCCTCTTTTTGTGCTTTCTTCCCCATTTGAAATTTATAAGAATGAAACGAATATAGATTAGATCTCGCGGGATGGTACGGTTGTCGTCGGTAATAAATGAATATACCACGTTGATCGAAAAAAGATCACGATCACAATGGTATAGGTTATAAGTCCCGTAACTAAACGATACATGAAACTAAAAAACCTAAAAATACTTAAAACGTGTATAGTTTTTTTTGCAAGGTGAACACATTTTATTAATTACCAAACATTAATAACAACATGAAGCAAAAGAACAGACAGACATGTTCTTAAGCAAACAAAACAATCACATACATTTGAAACTAATACTATCCAGAAACAAACTATCTCAGATGAACTATGATTTATCTCTGACATATCCCAATGATAGAGAACAAGATTAGGCAGTGTACCTAACCTTTTTGTGTTCACCAAAATGCACCACACCATAATCTCACAACTACATTTCCATAACTCAGGAATCCTATACTATTTAACCAGCATCCACAATAGCATAGGATTACAAGAGAGTGGCATCATTGTGAAGATTATAACACCCTTTCACAATACAAGAGGGGCTCTTCCATCATTGGTTACGTGTATAGTTTTGTTCTTGTGGACTTGCTAATTCGGTTCACTACAATATTGCGAATTCGGTTTCAAAGGGAATTGCTAGTTCGGTTGATACTAGTTTACTACGAGTTCGGTTAAAAAAATCTGCGTATTCGGTTAAGCTTAAGCTGCGTATCCGATTTCCACACAAACCTTGCTAGTTCGGTTCCTTCATAATGTTGCTAATTCGGTTCCTTCTAAAGAGTTGCGAGTTTGGTTATGATAGTAAACTGCGAATTCGGTGACTTCTAGCTGCGAATCCGGTGTACTCTCTTTTGTCTTCAACCGAAACAACAAAACCTTATCGTCCTTGTTCTTCTTGTCTTTAACAGAAACCACCAAAACCAATCATCCTTGTTTTCTAAAATTATGGATCTTGTCTCCTTGTCATCAAACGTTGGACCACAAGATAAGCTCTTAACCTAAAAAATAAGCAACGACAATAGAATCTTTTTGGTTCGAAATAAGCTTTTCAGCCACGTTAATAAGCTACAACAACGACTTAACAATAGGCTACAAGTGTTTTTGACAAGGAAAACAATGGCTTATGAAATGAAATTAGCTAAAGAAAAACTTTAAAATTAGAGAAAGAGCCCGTGACTTGTAAGCACTAAATAAGCTAAAATAAGCTGAGATGAATGCAAATAAGCCATGAGTAAGTAAGAAAAAAATGACAGCTTCTAAATGGTTTTTTTTTCTAGACGAAAAAGATGACGGTTTGTGAGAAAAAAAAGCAAGAACAAAGATAAATTTTATAACTCAAAACGTTGAGAGAAACGAAAAAAAATTAGCCCAAATGTAAATTGAAACACTGTTTTGAAGCCCAACAATAAATAATACACGAAAAATATAGTTTTGGCACAACAGTTGACAAGGAGTAAAAAAAACTAAATAAGCCGAGTGAAAAGAAAGAAAAAAATACTTAAGCAATAATAAGCCGAATCCAATAAGCGTAAATGACCACAACGAAACACTAAACCTACCCGAGGCGAGTGATACCAATTGTTATAACCCAAGATCACCTTCACTTCACCATTTGAACCAAGAAAAATAGATAGGAGATATGAAGAATTTTAGAGAGAGGTTAGAGAGAAGAAAAAGAGATGGTTGAATTACAAATGTGAAAATACAAATGAACCAACACCCTCTCCACACTTGGAGAGGGTTATTTATACAACTTAATGGGTCGGCCTTGTAAGGCTTGTTGGGCCGTGGTTTAATGTATTGGGTCGGGCTCGGGATTACAATGGACCTTAGTCCGGAACTAGTACAAGATTAGATTACGTGCACGAGCCCGTTTACACTTTCTAGCCTATTACAACATATATTAAATAAAGACCGAAGCTTCCTCGTTGAATGACCGAGCTTCCTTGTTCGACTCAATATTTTGAGGCTAACAACAGTCTATACCCCCGACCTTTAATTCCATATGTTATCACAAACGCATATCCACTCCTTATTTCCTAAATCAAACGAATATGCAATCCTCACTTCTACACACCAAAATTTCTCTTCGATATAAAATTTGTTTTTAAACCCATGGGTTAAATTCTTTTATTTTCAACGATTTTCAGGTCAACTATCAAAATCAGCATGACTAAATGACAATAGATAATAAGATAGGCTACAACCAGGACCGGTCCTGAGTTTTTTACTATCCTAGGCGAGCCGGTCGAAAAATGCCCCTTAAGAACAAACAACATACTATTTTTTAGTTTAGAACTCATTCAAGCTAGCACCTAATTGTTGGGATTTATCAATCAAGCTAACCAAGTAGCTACGAGTACGCAGCGGATTGATCTAGTAATAGCATATGGTTAACACATAATAAGAAGTAAATAGAAACATACCTCTTAGCCAATTGATCAAGAAAACGAATAAAGCGGCTAAAGTAAATCGCCTCTACGGTTGCTCATACAGTCACGTCAACCGAATATGTTAAGCTTGTCTAGACTTAACTTCACAACAAACAACACTTGTACCTTCTTGGATCAAAACCCTAATCAAGACAACACTTGTGATTCTGAACCGAAACTAATACCACCGAATTAGGGTTTGTAGGAAACTCTAATTAACCGAAAACCACTTGGACCGAAATCAACAACCCAAAAACCCTTTTTAGGGTTTAATCTTCGAACCAAAACCACAAATACCTCGTGTTTAATTCTTGTACGTCGAGCTAGTAGGAAACAAGAGAGAACGATTAAAACCTTGAGGTTTTAATTGAATTCGGTGAAGTATAAAAACCGAAAACCAAAAGATCCCTTTAAAAGGGTTTTGTGAAATCGGTGAAGGGAAGAGCAGGAAGAAAACCGAAAACTGATTTAGGTTTTTTGGTAATTGAGAATGAATAAATCGGTTGTTAATTCTAGGTGTATATATAGTACCCAAAACCTACTTAAGATAAACTTAGGAAACAACCAATTATTATCTAAAACCAACTCTTCCCATATCTCATAATTGGACAAAAAACCTTATTCCAGAACCTGTAGAAATCAGGCCTTCCATAAGGTTTCCTTAGTGTTCGGTTTTTGTCCAATTTAGTCCCTTGATTTATTTGTTGTGAAGTATAAACATATTCTTCGTGTATTAACGTGCATGCCCCCAATAGGCTCATATATTCGTAATGAATAAGTGCTATCCGACTACCATAATCCAACAACTCCCACTTGAGTTGGAGTAGCAGTATTACGTGCTAACCGAACTACCATAATCCAACAGCTCCCCCTTGAGAGTTGAAGTAAGCACCTAAAACTTATCCTATAATTGGTGTGCGAAAGTCATAGCAGCCCACCTCAATTATTTTTACCATTTGGAATAATATGAGATAAGAGTTTCCAAAAATCAATCTCAGCTATTTAATGGTTTATAAATTGTCTTATGCTTTAATACAATCCTTCTTGAGTTACAAATACCGTAAAGCCATGGATATGATCCTAAAGTCAGTTCCATATAGTTTAACAATTATGTTTCACGTATAGACATATTCAGATATACCAAATGTAATCAGAATTCATCTTGCATAACCTTTTGGGCACGGCCAAATCAATAAACTGCATTAAATCTGAAGAGGGCCCAATGGTATCCTTTCTTCACATATCAAGTAGAGGAACAACAATCCTTTATTAATTGACTACAAGATGGTTGTGGATGCTTGCTGTCACATACATTCCAAAAAATAGCTTTTATAAACATACCTTGTTTCAGGACAGCGGTTTGGCTATTAATCACTAAATTGATTATCCACACATACAGAACTTGCTTGCGCTCTCAAAGTTCTAAGGCCAATTTTATAAAACCAATTTCGATATTTTACTCATTGACATGATCTCAAAAGTAAATGTGCTGAACACCAGTTTGGGGTATCCAATATGCATCGCTTTGTGAATACATATGAGTTTGGTGTAACACATCCAAATATATTCCACCGAATAAATAACCCAACACTCATATTTTCCTTACATAACAATAGTTCCCATACGTTAACTGGCAATGGGTAAATTAAGAACGATAGGAAAATCATGTCATGGATAAACTATGCCAATAAGATAACAGTTTTATATGAATTAGAAAAGCAAATACCAAGTATCTTATTGAATCCGAAAGTAAAAACGTCTTACAATCCCAATTTATCCAAATACTAAACAGATCATCATGAAACTAATTAGCCAATTGAAGTTCAATTTTCCAACATTCCTCCAATCGTCTCTTTACAAAGACAGCAAATAGTTTATCTGAGTAAACTTCCGAATATTGTTTTTCAAATTCACATACATTGTAAAGATTTCAATAATAAGAATGTGTGTCATTATTATTACGCGGTGCATACTATTGCAAGAGTCATAGTATGGGCAAGTAATAGGTACCTTTTATATGGTATTTGAATTCAACAACATACCTATCTCAGACAATCATCTTTTACAGTTTTCTTAATAATGTTAACAGTAATATCCCATATCTTAATGTGTAATGTACAATTGCTCTTAGCTCGACATATCTGTTAAGCAATTAATCATAAATGAGAAATTCTTCTTCAACAAGAATTGTTCATTTCTTTAGAGCATGCAGTTGAGTACACAAACAATATTCATGCCTTATATATCGGAAACATTGTAATAACAGTCATCTAAATTCTCTCAATTAAGATATTTGTTATCTAAATAACCTCTCAATTAATACTGTAATTGTTAAGCTCATCTTGCTTTTCTGCAAAAGTAACAAACAACCGAAGTCTCAACCAATATAAGATATTTTACATGATAAATCCTAGTTATAAACCCAAGGAGTCTCCATCCATTAACAAAAATTATATCAAGTGAAATAGTACCAACTTAAGACTTGGATCAATGATATATTGCATTGTGTTGGACCTTTATTTCCCATAAATGTAACTTATCTTAATGAACCATTTATTCCAGATGTCGTTATGTTTATACCTAAAAGCCCAAGTGAAGTTTCATTTCAATCGATTAAGTTTAATATCTAGCTTATCATGGAATGATACTTTCAATATGTCAAACAACATAGAATTTAAAACACAACATTGTCGCTCTCACACAATTGTCAGGTGTACTCAGGATCATCTTAATTTAATCCAGAATCATATTGTAATTAAATAAGAGCCCACCCTAGATGCATCGTCCAATCCACACATTGGATGCTTCCCTCTGTATAACTAACTAAAAAAAAAAAAAAAATATAAAGGAAAAAATTATAAATAGACTTTTAAACCCCTTTTGAATTGCCCACCGTCCTCATCAAATATAATCATTAAGGAAATAGTCTTAAATCTTAATTGTCATATTTCAAATATTGACTCATAACCCTTTATGATTACACATCGTCCTCGCCAAGGTAATCATCCAGGAAATAGTTATGAACCTTAATTTGACTTATTTAAGTTTCAAGAAATCATGTATGACAATTAGATATCTTTATATAATTAATACGTGCAGAAAAAAAAGATTTATCATATCAAATACATGATAAGATCAAAATTCTTATTATCAGTCAGGCATTAATATGTATACAGTTTTGTCCTTATGAGCCTTCCTTCAAAAGAAACCCATTCTAACATCACATGTTTACTATTTGGTGAAACCTTAGTGTGATATTAGCAAGTGGATTTAGAAGGTTATGTATTTTGTTCTTGAATATCTTTAAGATTTGTAGATGCTCCCACTTACTTTTTTAAGTAGAGAAAATTCTCTAAATACTAAATGTTAAGCAATAATGATTGTTCCTAATTGGGAAACACAAAACACATTTTAAGTTCTCATCTTTAGCTTGTTAATAATATGCTTCATAAGATTTTAACAAATTATAGAAATTTAATCAAGAACTAATGGGATTCAACTCAATCCAAAGATAATGTCTTGATTACCTTTTAGGTTGGAACTATATTGAGTGTATCCATGACACACACAATTTTCTAACCTTCGAAAGATTTGAGGAGGTAGAGCCAATTCAAGCCTATCACAAGAATCAATAATATGAATAATAGTTTGTTTCAACACATTAGACACACATAATAATATGGGATTCTATGAGTATTGAATTGTAAGACTCCTCAACATATATCATTAGATAAATTTAATATCTCTTTAGGTCAAATGCTTGTCAATTGGGTCGAGAGCCAAATTGAATACACAGTATTTAAAGACCAGTGCATTTGCTATAATGTATTATTTCTTTGAATTAAGCAAGAACATCTTATATTCATGTGTTCACAAGAAGACAGAATAATTCAAGAATTCCATGTTCTCGTGTTTACAAGAAAACAAAACATGTCAATTATACATTATACGTCTTTGAATAATTCAAGGACCTCACATTATGTGTTAACAAGAAGACATAACAATTGTACTACATATTTTTATTTTATGAGTCATATTGAGTGATTTCAAGACACAACTTTATAAGTTTATGTCTATAGCAAGCAAAAAACAAATTATACGTACACTAAAGTGATCATGAACGCAAAACGTCTTGCAGTTCAATATAAATTCAGGTTAATTTCACATACGTTAAAAATCATGACTTAATATCATTAATAAACAGATTAATAGTTGACTAAACATGTAGTCAAATTAGATGAAGTAGTTTTATATTATTTCTGACTTTTAATGTAATAGGAGCAAAAAACATCCTTCGTGTGTAGGTCCTAGTGTAGACGAATTAGACTTCCATAACTTGCGGTCAAGAGAAACCAATAATCATATTGTTATATGTTGTTCCTTACACACACTTAAGATTTCTCCCACTTGTGTACGGGACAACATTATCTAAGGGTTTTTAAACTTATAAACAATACGACCAGCGCTCAAAGTATATAAACAATATGAATAGTGATCATAGATATTACAAGCAGATTTTCAAACATAATTTTAATAAGGAATCTGTGTATATAATCCTAAGATAAACATTTCGGAAAGCAACATCAGATATGGAACTTGTTATCTTATAGAATAAAATGCAATCTTCCTTAAACATGTGGTTGTTCATATTCGGAAAGTAATAAATTATTTCAAAGCAAACTAGAAATAATATGTGACAAGGAAATAAAGCTTTAGCTCCCACTGAATTTGACACTATTACAAGAATATCATTTCAGTAATAAAAATACAAAACTCCCACTGGATTTGTCAACATTGTCAAGTGTAACATCACCCAGATATAAATCAAGACAGCAATTTATTTAGTATTCTTTATTTTCTTAGAAGTCCTACAAGGACTATCAATGTACTTAGATATTGTCAAAAGAATATTAAATTCTACTTGAGCGTATATGAGGGACACTACCATTTTATGCTCTCTTTTAACTTGAATATAAGCATGCATTCCTCCTTTTTTGTTTTTATAGCCACAAGGGTATTCAACACCTTAAGGAATAATATGAGTCTAAGAAAAGTACTCAGCGGATATGCTAGTAATTTCTTTACTTATTGCGGTTTAAACTCATACATCGTGACAAACGCAAGAATAAAATTTATTTGGTAAGCTAAAGATCAAAGATCTGGCTCTATTAAGTCAAAATATTTATCTTCTGTTATTTCAAAGTCGAAAAGAAGGGTAATAAAAGACAGTAAATGAGTTTAATTGTAATTGAAAATTTTCAATTATAATCCTATCTTATTCTTGTCAACCAATGAGTATAGATAGAAGTAAGTCTCACATTTTCTTACTAGGAAAAGAGACTATGTTTGTCTTTTAAAGAAAAACAAACTTTCGTTTACGAATTATATTGCAATACACAATTAATCAGAACATAGAAAGTTTAATTTAGTATTTTCGATAATTAAATTCTTAATAGAATTACAACTACCCAAGTTAATTTACTAATTCAAGACTAACGATTCAAACTTGACCCATCCACTTATTTACCAAAATCCCTGACCAGAGCGTAAATAAGTGGGGCAAGAGATAAGCGTCGAGCGTTAATTGCATTTTAATGCAACTCTTAGGTTTATGATACTTGTCAAAACATTAGCAATCAGGTGTAAAAACGTTATAGAAGCAAGTGTTAGTATCACTTATGCCTCGAGTCCAAGTCTAGAACCAAAGCCTACTCGATAAGTCGACCAAACGAGAACACGCAAAAATCGTCAGAGGGTCTGACAGATGAGCACGAATTCGCCATGGGTTGGTAGGGCCCTAAGGTCTGACCAAAGCGGTCAAACCAATTGCACGTGTTCTTGATTGGCTGGCATAGACTTAAAATTTTGCTAAGGGGTATGCACATAAATGTGTTAAAGAATGTGTACAAAGAGGCATGCAAAACAACTTTGTATCACTAATTTTTAAAAACCTTTATAGTTGACATTGTAGTGATACATTGGTTCACGGTAACTCCAATCGAACGCACAAAGAAGCGAGAATGTAGGTCGCGCGCACACTCTATTAAAACCTTATTTCTTAAGGGAATTACGTCTAAAAACGACCCGCCTTAAACTTCTCTATAGTTTGTTCTAGTCGGATGAGCGTACTTCCCATAGATCCATAATACAATACCAGTTTATTTACTTCATGAAAAACAAGTTCATAGTTAATGTCCTATTAATTTCTTCAAAAACAAATTTTCCACGAAACAAATAGTAGGTTACCATGAACATGATATTTAGGCAAGTGACTTAATAGACATGTTAATATCATCTTTCTCTATAAGTACTAGTCCGTATTGCATATTGATTAGGCGTGTAAACAAGTAAACAAATATGCATATCAAGATACATAATACAAAAGATGACATTAAGCATACAAGTAACATGTAAAATCAGAGTTCTCTCGCGAGTCTTCCCCAAATGGAGAACCATAAGACCCTCACTAGGTTTTCGGTTAAGTACCTAGATCGCCAATTAAAGGGGAGCATGCAACATTAACAATTTTAATTTCATTCCCTTTTAATCATATATTAACATTTAATAGTTTCAAGATCTAGATCTACAGATTTTATTTAACTATGGCAAGGACCGGAACAGGGGAGGATACGCGTTACACCACGATTTTGAATCAGAAGAGAGATTTCAAGAAATGGCAGATTATCATTGTCATATTTTC
This sequence comes from Tanacetum coccineum, assembly GCA_026074375.1. Classification (NCBI taxonomy): domain Eukaryota; kingdom Viridiplantae; phylum Streptophyta; class Magnoliopsida; order Asterales; family Asteraceae; genus Tanacetum; species Tanacetum coccineum. The sequence goes on along the minus strand of BQNB010005729.1, from coordinate 62,537 downwards.
TAGTAAAACATAAATAAAATCCTAAACGCAGCAGATCATAGCATATGTTTCAATAATAGGCATGTAAACTAGGCATATAATTAAAACATAACGTGTAACCTATAAAGCTAAAACGAGGTGGCTCTTGATGCCACTGTTGGGATTTAATAACCTAGGAAACTAGTTTACCCATGAGTACGCAGCGGATGGACCTAGTAATAGTATATGGTTAACACGTAATAAGAAGTAAATAGAAAGCGTACCTCTTAGCCAATTGATCAAGAAAACGAAGGAGTGATTAAAACAATCACATCTACGGTTGCTCACACAGTCACGTCAACCGAATACGTTAAGTTGTCTAGACTTAACTTCACAACCAAACACTGCGTGTAGAATCGATTATCAAAACAACACTTGTATTAAACCGAATATCAAACCACCGAATTAGGGTTTATAGGAAAACCCTAATTACCGAAAATCAAAGCAACCTGAAAACCTTGTTGGGGTTTTTATCTTCAAACCACAATAACCACGGACACCTTGTGTTTAGAACTAGTAACGTCAAGCTGGGAAGTACAAGTGAAATCGACTAGAACCTTAAAGGGTGCTACGAGTACGCAGCAAATGGATCTAGTAATAGCATATGGTTAACACATAATAATAAGTAAATAGAAACGTACCTCTTAGCCGATTGATCAAGAAAACGAATAAAGCGACTAAAAGTAAATCAGCCTCCTACGTTGCTCAACTGTACTCAACCGAATTATGTTATAGCTTGTCTAACTAACTTCACAACAAACAACACTTGTACCTTCTTGATCATAAACCCTAATCAATGACAAACAACTTGGAGATTCTGAACCGAAACTAATACCCCGAATTAGGGTCTAGTAGGAAACTCTAATTAACCGAAAACCACATGGACCGCGAAATCAACAACCCAGAAAACCCTGTTTATGGTTTACAAATTCTTCAAACCAAAACCACAAGCACCTCATGTTTAATTCGTGTACGTCGAGCTAGCAGGAAACAAAAGAGAACGATTAAAACCTTGAGGTTTTAATTAAATTCGGTGAAGTATAAAAACCAAAAACAAAAAGATCCCTTTAAAAGGGTTTTGTGAAATCGATGAAGGGAAGAGCAGGAAGAAAACCAAAAACTGATTTAGGTTTTTTGGTAATTGAGAATGAATAAAATCGGTTGTTAATACTAAGGTGTATATCAATATTGTACCCAAAACCTACTTAAGATAAAACTTAGGAACAACCAATAATTAACTAATACCCAACCAACTCTTCCCATATCTCATAATTGGACTCAAAACCTTATTCCAGAACCTGTAGAAATCCGGCCTTACATAAGGCTTCCTTAGTGTTCGGTTTTTGTCCAATTTAGTCCCTTGATTTATTTGTTGTGAAGTATAAACATATTCTTCGTGTATTAACGTGCGTGCCCCCAATAGGCTCACATATTCGTAATGAATAAGTGCTATCCGACTACCATAATCCAACACTCATTTCCACACTGAATGTTATTTGATAAATAAACTGATACAATAAAATGTTACAAAATATCTTTCAAGTTAAACGTACTCTTTGTTGCATTTTTTAAAGCTAAACTAACTCTGGTTTTCTTTCCGGTTCGGGTTATTCAATATTGGTTTACTTTCTCAAAATTAATTTTATTTTGAGATTTAACAATTTGTATACACAACTAAATTATTGCTTTTGTGTACTAAATATTTAAAGATGATTATGAAAACACTAAAACTAGCTTAACTTTTAGTAATTATTAGCAACATTTTACAAGAATTTACTATGTGCATCTATACAACAAAGATTAAGAAAGCTAAGGCACACTAAATAATAAAAGTATAGTAACTATTAATTTAAATAGATGATACTAGTTGATAGCATATGGAGTATCTACTACGGTCTACGAGTAATAAGTTTTAAGGTCAAAGGAAATTGAAAAGTAATCAAAATAATGTATAAACAAATTTAAAAATTAACTAGGTAAGTTTGACTATTTGACCAAAATAGTACAAATACTATTGGTAAAACTCAAACATGTCAGTTATCACACCACTTTTGTCTCTCTCCTCTCCTTCTTCATCCCATACTTTTTTCAGAAATCTGTATATTTTTCTGGTGAACATAAATCTTTTTGGAATATTACTTTTTTGCATTTATTTATTTTATACTCTATTAGACATCATTTTATCATCATAACACAAGCTTAATCATATAAAATCAATTCGCACCATTAAAAATTTGATGCCCCCTTTGCATGTGCTGCCTTGGGCTGTTGCCCGTGCCGCCCATAGCCAAGGTCGGCCCTGCCTACAACTTCCATGAAATGGAAGTATTATCAAATTTATGAAAGGTAAGGCATACATCCTTATAAGCCATGGTTGACTCGTTTAATTTACTTGCAGTTATACCTTCGAAATTTAACAATACATTGCAACACAAAAAGTACAGGCAAGTCAAGATGAAATGAAATGAGGTGACGGATGGGCGGGCCACATCATACCCATTGCACCATGTGGCATTGAGGGTGGCGGCAGTGGTAGGCTGTACCGTATACAAAAGGCAAAACATTACCACCCATCATCATGCCGCCAGAAGACTGAACGAACTAATTCGAGGGAGAATTTGTGCCAACTGTAGATAGTGGTAGAGGAGCTTGTGGTAATGATGGTGATGACATCAAATAACGTCTATTTTATAGCATTATTTATCCCATGTAATTAACCCATTTTGTATAATTATTGCAAAGAATTGTTACTTAATCGTTTATATTTAAGAATTGCAGTAATTACGGAGTACTTGGTGAATATTAGCAAAAGGCGCGCATTCTGGATCTTAAATGAAGATATTTTGAAGATTACTATTCTGAAAACCAATACGCCGTATCCATCAAGGAAGATACGACGTATCCGTGCCTGCACTCACGAAAGACCACAAAGGAAAAAAGCCTAATACGCCGTATCCAGAGAAGAGCAATACGCCGTATTGGAAATATGGAATGAATATAATATTCTGGAAGATATCAAGCATGGTCCCGACTCCAAGAAACTCTAATATGCCGTATCCAATCCCTTGGATACGCCGTATCGAACCGACTTCCAGACCCTATAAATACAAAACTCAAAAACGAGTTTTAAGTGTGCTAAATCATATTCTCGATACCTAAACCACAAAAGTCGATTTTCAGAGGAGAAAAAGAGCAGAAGAGGTCTTGTAACGCATTCCATTCCATAGGAAACAACATGTAATTTCTTATACTTTTGTAATCGTTCAGTTTTTGGTATCATTCGTTAACTCGGTTAGTTTACCTTGGCTAAAACAATTACTCTTGTATTAATTATGATGTTTGAAGGCTAATACCTTTGGGTATTAGCGATTATTATGAAGATCTGAATGTTTGGTTTTGTTTATATCTTGATTTCTTAATTTATCATTATATTATTGATTTTGTTTATCACATGATACTTGTGTACATGCTTAAGTATGCAACCTATCATTCAACTGGGTCTAGTTCTACATATTTAAAGAGCTGCAACTTCGGTGTTGTTTGGGCGTAGGCTAAGAGTCCGGGATAGCTCTCCATATAGTAACGCGTATATGTGGAACAAATAGGATCACTAATAGCGTCCTGCTTACCTGATTGAACTAGTTGTACCGTAGAAGGTAGTGGCTTAGTACTAACTAATAAGTTCTGATCGTTAGTATAGTTTGGATTGTGGACTACCACCTAATACAAATTACCGTTAAGCAGTAAGTAGGTAAAGTCTCTATGAGCTAGGCTTCGTATGACATACACGGTGTCGTCCTCTAGATGAATTATAATCAATATAAAAGGATGCTTTATGCGGGTGCTTTAATTGTGACAGAATTAACATGTATAGGTCTTAGGATGAAGTCCCGCCTAAGTCTAAGAACGACATGCCTCTTCGAGATAAGTAATAATTGCACTGAATAAACAAACCGACTTCTAATCGGATTAATGATGGCTAATACAGTTTTCTATCATAAGGCTTGACCGCTCTTTTATCTTCTGTTAATTAGCTTGCGTGGGTTAAAGTGTCTTGAATTGATTGTAGTCACCAACTTAACCCGTACCAATCTCTCAGGCTGAAACCTCCCTTTTACCTGTTAGAATTAGGACTAGAACTAACATAGGATTAGCATAGGTTTGACTTAGATTAAAATTAACATAGATTAGATAAACAAAATATAAATAAATTAAGAGATTTAACCTCGCTTCAAGTGTTCGACACCCTACTTACCGCGAAACTACTACCGATCAGGTACACTGCCCGTTAAAGTGTTGTTTTTGGTTAAGTCGGCAAAATATAAATTTAAAACTTGAGACATCAAAAATATAAACCGCATGACGACACATCAAATGGGTTGTTGGGGTTAGTTATGGTTATAAGAAAATGGTAAGATTAAGATAGAAATGACCAAATTACCCTTAGAGATAGTGTATAATGAAACATTTAAAAATTCATTAAGCATAATAAGTTATCTGAGATAGTACATAGAGTATTTATGGTTTTTACCCTATAAATAAACTGCTTCAAACATTTTGTCGTTGTATTATATTGGTAAGTTTTCACGCCTGTCACTCGGGCGACCAGGGTTCAATCCCTGACAGCGGCGAATGTTTTTTTAGTTCTAACTTATTTAGTTTTTGCAAAGAATTTAACTAAACTCTCCATGGGTAATTCTTTATATTAGTAATTGCATGAAGCAATTTAATGAAACTTGCATACTTCCATAATATACTGAAATGTTCTTGAGGTGCAAAAATGTAAAAACAAAATACGGTAAATATGAAGTTTGATTTCCAATCCTAGATATGCCCTTAACATTAGAGTATGGAAGAATCAGCAGCAACGATGAAAAACTCTATGCATAGGAGAGGCGACGAGTTAATTTTGTACTCCGGTATTATTTGACGGAACTAATATGGAGCATTTAATTTCTTAAGTCCATAAGGGTCACATCTAGATAGATTAAGCAGATAATTCTATTTGTTGTCAATCTTCTTGTATGTAGTTTTGAGTTTAATGCAGCGTAGAGTCCTTAGATTCCAACATGAAAGTCATGTTGGCGGGTTAGGAGTTTACTATCAAGAACACTAAATGCGATTCTTTTGTTGACTTCGACATTTGACATGTGATCTTACACTTGTTTAAACCAACAAATATCTCTGGTACAATGTGTTGGATTCCTTGAGATCGCGAGACTTGTTTTCCTAAGGTCGTCACTATATACATTGTTACGAATTACGAGCAATGTTGTTGTTTTTTCAATTTGCGTCTTAAGTTAGGTTAAGTGGAAAGTAAAGGCTTTTTTTAGAAAAACTCATGCTCACTTGAGGAAAGAATAACAATGAGAGTCAAGTCGGTCACCTGGCCCGTCGATTTTTTCTAGGATGCGAGTTATTAGTAGATGATAAGGCCCCATACAATGATATCCCGTTCTATAAGTTTTGTGAATAGGCAATTCGAGTAGTAACAAGGAGTGCAAGAAGATACGAGTGTCTTTGATAACAGCTCAAAAACTTGAGCTGGTGTTGTGGGTGGAGGTTTCAATGGAAGGATCAACAACTATTAATGAATAATTAATACATGGAGTTAAGTTGAATATAGACCCGAAAGAAGAAATATATATATCCAAATCGGTATGAAGCTTGAAGGTTATAAATTAAGAAATTAGACTCCCTACTACCTAAACCGACATCTGACAAGTTAACTGTTGAGATGAAAGTGATATATGTTTTTGTTTTTGTACTTTGTAGGGTGGATTAATTAGTTAGGGTTTTAAAATGATGATGAGTGTGGTTACCCAACATGTCACTTTGACCTGATAACAAGCGTTAGTTCAACATTCAGTGCACACAGTATTGTGGTGGTTAGAAGGTTAGGCAGGTGTGGGTTGATGGTGTTGGATTGTTGGTCTATAGTCATATGATGATTTTAGGATTATTAGAGCATTATCTATGATGAATTTGTACAGAAAAATGCTTATAAAAAGATGATTGAGGTCTATAGTCATGTGAACCATATAGTGAACTCATTTTTCATTCTTATAAGGTAGGAAAAGTTCTTAAATTAGTACTCCTACACACAAACATAAACATGGCCATGTGAGCTTTGGAAAAGGATTTTAAAACATAGTAGCAAAAGATTGAAAAATAGTCCTACATATGCGAAAATACCCCCAAACACTTTCCTTGAGTTCTCCACTACAAATATTGCATCAGTATAAAACCTTAAAGGGTATATATTATTGTAATTGTGTCACACCTCTAAACGGGGCCTGGACGGAATACGTGTCCGAGGGCGTGACATCATAATATACATCACACAAAGCACGAGAGAACGACCACTAATGGACATTTTAAAAATCATACATCGTTGTATTATTTAAAAATAGATAATTTTTACAAGATTTAAAAGAAATTAAACATTTGCGAAAGCGTAAGTAAGTTTTGAAAAGTCAACAAGTATGAATGAGGAATAAAATCTTGATAATGGTATCATATGCACGTAGACTCCACATAGCACGTCAAGAAGTCCAAAGCTAATCACCTGAGAAAAACATGCTAAAAACGGTCAACATAAAGTTGGTGAATTCATAGGTTTAAGTAAAACATTTATGAGAATAAAAAACATTTAATGAATACTGCTTCACTCACAATATTATGAAAAGTATTTAGTAATCAGAAACGTTCAACCAAAGTAGTGTGGACCACAAGTTATAAAACGTATGTGACCGTTATAACAAATACAACTTTACATAAAAGTATTTACGTTGCACTAAGCTCGTGATACTGAGGCTAAATGTAATGGAAACATGCACAATGCTTAATAAACTTGCCCTGACGGGTGCCATCATGGCGCTTCACCGTATCACTCGACATGGTATACGTCCGTTGGCCTATACAGTCCGTCAAGTACCCGACTAGTAAGAATTACCAAACCCGAACGGGGATGATTAGTCCCAATAGATCTATTTACAACACTCACACTTACTTACCAATCCAACTGATCAAAAGTAACTAACGGTTCATGATAACTCGGACATACAAGTTTCAATACTACTTAGGCAAAACGTAAACAAGGAAATTCTCACGTAAAGTACTTGTGTCCAAAGTAAAAGTAACCAACGTATTTCTAAAAGAAAGGCTTTAAGTAATTGCATATATAAGTAAAACGAAGTGTGATATCAATCATGTAACCGAGTTTGCAAACGAACATTTATAAAAGTTTGAAATCATTTGAGTAAACAAGTTTGTAAACGAGAATATTCTCACCCTAAAAGTTATAAGGTAAATATAAAGCAAGTAAAACGTTGGGCTATGAACTCACCTTGGTGTTGCAGAACAATTAGCAGAAATGCAATTAATAAGCACAACACAAACGGAAAACAAAACGGCTCGATCAAGAAGATGCAGTTTAACTTAACGGCTATGTCTCACTGGTTTAGAATGATGAATTTGGGTTTTCTGATGAATGAGTACATCAACGCGACACGTTGATAAAGGTTTTATGTTTCAAGTTGTAAGAGTTTGGTGGTTGGTTAAATAAAATAAACCGAAAAGGTAAAAACGAAGTATGTAATATATTCCGTATATATTACATATGAAAAACAAGAAAAATATATAATACGTGACTCGTATTATATATAAGAAAAAGGAAGACGAGAAGGATAAATATTCGAAATATAGTATTTCGCAATTATTTTATAAGAAACGTGAGAAAATAATTGTAACAATATAATTCGACACGTTTTTGGAAATCACCAAGTAAATTAATAAAGAGTTCTTGCATAAAAGTAAACACACGTTTTAAAGTTATGAATTAGATAAATAACATTTTCCAAAGTTTTTACAAAAGTTATTATTTTGTCTATTAGTCAGGAATTATAAAATAAAATTTTATAATTTAGTATTTCGTTACGCGTTTTAACTAAACTAGTTGTCTTGTTTGTAAAAGTATACTTTTTGTTTATTTACTGGTTTATTGTATCATTACCAATTTATAATCTTAATTCTACATCTCGTTCTTTTACTGGTTTTCTAAAATAATAGAAATTTTTGTGAAAAATACTAAGTATAGAAATTTTTAGAAATTTCGACATGGCCTATTCGTTTATACGACATTTCCCATTTTTACAAAACTCAACGTTTTCCCCTTTTAATCAAACCTTGTTGCAAAATACGTGCTTGTTGCAATATATATCTAGAATAGATCAAATAAGTAACAAAAATAAGCAATACCAAACATACCCTTATCAGGGGTTGTTGTCCCAAAAGCACCCTTATGGGCGATTAAACAACGAACCAAACGCCCTAGTTGGGCTGTTAAATAGGGAACCAAACACCCCTATATGACTGCTTGTTAAACTCAGATCCAAACGCCCCCTTGGACTGTTAATCACATAAACAAACACCCCGTTAGGGCTGTTTAAACTCAGAAACAAGCACCCCTATTTAGGCACGTTTTTCAGTCGGTTAACATAAAAAAAAGAAACAAGACGAGCAACATCAAAAAGAAAAACAAGATAACCACGAGCCCGACACCTTGAGGTGCGGCTGTGGTGGTGGCTAACTAAACCAAACACCACTTGAATCGAAAGAACCAAAAGAAAAATAAACTTAAACAAATACAATAAAAATAAAAGCAACCATCCATAGGAAACATAAAGGTGGTGGTAGTTTCGGTTGGCGACTGAGCCGCAGAAGGTGGTGCGGCGGGGTGATGGGGATGGTGATGTGGTGTCGGTGTGGAGGAGATGACGTGGTGGAGGTGACAATGGTGGCTGTCGTCGGCTATGACGATAGTGGTGGTGGATCCGGTGGATCGATGGTGGTAGATGGCAATGATGTTGGAGATGATGACGATGGTGTGGAGGAGATGGTGGCGCGTGGCGTGATGGGGGTGGCGGCGGTAGTGGTGTTGTGGCTGTGGGGTGATGGCAACAAAGATGATATGGTGGTGTAGAGATGATGGCGTGGAGATGGAGATGGTGATGGAGAGGCGGCTGGTGGCCAGCGACAGGTGGCTGGAAAATAGCCAGAAATGGTGGGGCGGCGCCGAAAAAGTATAAGGAAAATGTGTATGTGTGTGACTAGTTATACATGAATAAAACCCTAATCGGGTTTGTTATATATAATGGAAAGTTCAAAAAGAATGTGACAAATGTATAATAGATGAGGGTTAATGGTGTAAATATTTCCACAGGGACCAAAAGTGTAATCTTTTGTAAAATAACGGTTCGGGACTCGTTTAGGCTAGTAAATGGATGATTCAAAACATGAAACTTGCGCCATTGCGTTCCAAATGATTTTTTCCACAAAAATGAGTATTTACATGACTATTATTTCAGAAATGTTTTATAAAGTTATTTAAATTCTTTATTATTTATTTTGGGTATCACGGGTAAGCGTTGTCCGTAAAAATAAAACTTTGACTCGAATATTCACGTTTTTAACAAACATTCTTGAATAAAATGTAAAATAATTTATTCAATATTTTTATTAAATAAACTGTGATAATTAAATATAATTTAATTATTTTCGCGTCGGTAAGCGTCGTGTGCGGTTTTCACAATTAACGAGATATCTTCTCGTTTTTAAGTCAAATAAGTTTGAAAAATAATTTGTAAATGAGAGATATGTAACAATAAATACGATTTATTATTTAAATACATTTTGAAAAATTACCGGTTACGCGGTAATTGTTTTTATGCGACAGTAAAAGGTCAAAAAGTTAAAAAGTCAAGTCGGACCCAAAAAGTCAAAGGGTAAAATAGTCATTTAATGTTTTAAAAATTTTCAGTTGTTACAGTACCCACCCCTTAAAGGAATTTCGTCCTGGGATTCGATTTGTGTTAACCGATTGTGTGACCAAGAAAAGATTTAAGATTTAATAACCAGTTTTAGACATGACGTTGGTAACTTTATTCAGCAAAATTCGATTTTTCGACACTTCTTAATATACATAAATTTTGGGCTAGGTTTGACCAGATACGTACCTTAGAAAAATATCATTACAAGTTTTATGATTGATATAAACGTGTGATAAAGAAAGTCCCTTAATAGTGAAAGTGTCAAAGGAGAAACTGTAGTCGTGTGGGTATGTCTATATAAAGTTTCAAATGTTTAAGGGCAGAGTCTAGTTTCTGATATCTGTAATGTTTGACGGTTAACATCGGATGAGGCTAAAGGATGTACGTATTCATCTTACTTAGGAAGTACGAGGATGTATCGCGACTCAACTCACCGTAAGCAAACGATGCGAATAAAGTATAACCGAACGGCTCTAACTGCGACTTAATAATAGACGCGCCGTAGAGCGATAAATAATAATAATAAAGAAACGTTGCACACAACGTTTAATAATAAAATAGACAACCACATATGTTTGTGCTTTAGTTTAGTCAACAAAATGTGTTTTTACGAACTTATTAAGTTTATGAAGATGTTACGACGTTCTTACGAAAAGTTACTATTTATAAAAAGTTTTCATTTTAGGAAAGTTTTTAGTTTCAGGACGTTAATAACATCCCCTAATTTAATCGTTTTCATATTTCTGAAAACGAACTAGTGAAACCCAATCGTCTAGTTTTTATTCCTATCTTGATAAATATACTGAAACTTACTATATTTAGAAACGACTATCGACATCGACTTATCAACCCGAGAAAATTCCTAAACTTTCGTTTTATTATTATAAAGTTTCATGAATATTTTAAAAGACTTTCGACACTTAATAAACCTTTCGAAATATTTTTAAACGTCCGTTTACCCTTATTTAAAATTCGGACCAGCAACTATATTTTTCTAAATCACCCATGGACTTGACCATAACACCTTTATATTTTCTAAACTATCCAAAATTATTTTACGTCAAAACTAATCAATCAAATCCACTATAATGCTAGCATAACCTCATCGCCATCTTTGTTGCAACTCACAAATCTCACATACTCTCAACCAGAACAAATATATATCCAAAATCATCAAAAATCTTCATTAAAATAAATAATCACTTTAATCATTTTAAATTCATAGCACAAACATATGAAGTCTTGAATCATAAGTAAAAGTATAAGAATACATAACAACAATAACTATAACAAACGATGATGGGATGCGAAGAGTGAGGACATTTTGAGGATTAACATCCCTAGAATTAAGGTCAACGAATAGGAGGAGCTCGCGGGAGAGCTTATGCGATAGGCGGCGAAATATTGCACGCAGTCGTTAGTTCGAGGATGAATCAAATCCATTAGCTCAAGAGTGCACAAGTCGGTTAGCTCCACAAACAGTTCATGATTGTAAGGATTTGTAATGGCAAAAGTAATAACTTAAGAATGAGATAAGGTAGTTCAAGTGAGGCCTTAAGATTCTGCTGAGTGGTAAGACGCGATTGTGTTTCTACATCTTTCTAACGGATTTTGATGATTATTGGGTTTGAGTTCATACTCGTGTCATATTAGATACCATTAAGCCCACTAATTTATAATTTATCATTTACATAAAGAAGCGTTCCAATTTATGTAATTAATGAATTGATAAACTTATGGTTCGGTGATTTACAATTTATTTATTTAAATGAAGAGGCATCCCAATCCTTTCAAATAAAGAGATTATAAATCATCCTACTTAATAATTTCTGATGCAATACGCGTACTCACAAAATCTTTAAGGTGGTAGATGACATGACGATGCCGGTGCTCTAATGAGTATGGAACGAGTGTTTAAAACTCACCTTTGGAGACATGGAGTAAAACAATCAGGGGAGATTGACATAGTGTTCAAAATAGTTAATGAGTACACGGTTAAAGTAAATAAGATAAAGGTCTTTATGAATGAGTTAACATAGCAATTATTGTATCAATCCTCCTATTATAATTCCCGCGAAGGGTGGTGCAACGAGGTGATGGGGATGGTGATGTGGTGTCGGTGTGGAGGAAACTAATTCCATCAATTAAAAATTTACAATTATTCAAATTAAAAGAGTTTAAATAAAAATGGTTATAGATTAAACCTTAGATCCGGAAACCTACGAACTTAACCCCAATTTCTCTTGAAATTTTTTGATGGTTTCTTCTTCTTCTTCTTGGGGAATTTCGACCAAAACAAGGGAGATGAGAAAAGTGATTGTTGGGAATAAATCTTCATATGACTTAATACTGCCAACAGTACTAAAGGGGTTAGTACTGCCAGCACAAGGTTAGTACTGCCAGCACAAAGTTAGTACTGCCAATGAAACTTAATACTGCTAGTTGAAGAAGTTTGTACTGCTAAATAGTCAAAGCTGATGATATGAAGATAAGAATGCATGGAGAGCATTTCGGAATGTTTAGTTTTGAATTGTAACTGTTCCTAATAGATAGGCAGATATATGTGTAAAGGGCTCCTTGTATTTCTATAAAAGGAGATCCCTAGAGTAGTGATAGTTAGAACTTTAAGATATACACTTAGAGAGAATTTGTTATTGCTTCAAGGTTGTGTAACCCCAGTACTTAGAGAGTACTCGTATTTTTATAATATTGGAGCAGTGATTTTAGTGTTTATTGTTTGTGAGTAATCGTTACTGTTTCATTCATATATTTCTCTAGAGTATCAAAGTGTAGTTTCCGCATACACTTTGGTATATTCACAAAGTCTCAATCTTTGTTATTTTGGACTCTTCCAAAGTAACAAACTCTTTATATTCTAAAGAACCGATCAAGGCGTGGGATCAACATGTTTGGCAAAGCAGCTGCTGGGGCAACTTCTTGTGATTATTCTCTATGTTAAGGCTTTGGTGTCATGAGCTTAGAAGCAATAATACTGTTTTCTATAATAATTGTATTTGTTGCAATTATTACACTTATGGGTGTAACAACGTAACCCACTGTTATGATGACTTGTATTCAAACTGTTTACTATAAACCTATGAATATCACTCAACCATTGTGTTGACCTTTTTAGCATGTTTATCTCAGGTAATTGAGAAACTTATGGCACGGAGTGGCATGGACTTGAAGATGGCTAAATTGTTATCATTCAAAACACTATGTTTTCCTGTAGATTTTTGGGACCTCTCTTTTGTAAAACTCTGATGAATAAATGAATGATAACTAAATTTTCTAAAAACGTCCCTTTACGATTCGTTGGAGGAAATGAGCTAACAAAGAAGACACAAAAGGCATTATTGAAGCAGCATATGAAAACTCTCAGTGGCTACAACTCCAGAATCTTTGGACTCTATCTTTAACAGGCTTCAAAAGCTTGTTAGTAGATTGGCAATTCTTGGTGTAGATACTTCTCCAGAGGATTTAAATGTTAAGTTTTTGAGAAGCTTACCTTCAGAATGGGATACGCATGTTGTAGTCTGGATGAACAAACCCGATTTTGAAACTATGGGTTTGGATGATTTGTACAACAATTTTAAAATTGTTGGAACAAATAATGTAAAGAGAACTGTTGCTGTTAATAATGATGACAAAAACTTGGCATTCCTAACCACTTCCAGTCCTAGCAGTACCAACTCTATTAATACTGCTAACACTGGAGTTAGTACTGGCAACTCCAAAGTTAATACTGCTAGTGCTGAAACTAGTACTGCTAGTTTTAGTGATGCCACAGCTTATGCCTTTTTGTCCTCTCAACCACAAGGATCTCAACTTGTTCATGAAGATCTCGAGCAAATTCATGATGATGATTTAGAAGAGATGGATCTAAAGTGGAATATGGCATTTTGAGTATGAGAGCAAGTAATTCTATCAGAGAACTGAAGGAAATTGAATGATGGAAGTATACTGCTAGGATATGACAAATCCAAGGTAAAATGTTTCAATCAACTGTCACAAAATGGACATTTTGCTAAGAATGTCGAGTTCGCAAGAAGCAAAGACAACAGAAACTGGAACCAAGGAAACTCATCAAAAGCAGTAAGGATTGAAGATGCCTCTGAAAAGGCAATGTGTGCTATTGATGGTGGTGGTTTTGATTGGAGTGATATGGCAGAGGATGAAGTTCAAGCAAATATGGCTCTTATGGCATTCTCTGACACTGAGGTATCAAATGATAAAACTTGTTCTAAAACTTGTTTGCAAAATTATGAAGCACTTAAAAAACAGTATGATGATTTACTAGTTAAATTAGATGATACTGCTTTTAAAGCATCTACCTATAAAAGAGGTCTGTCAATTTTAGAAGCACAAGTTGTTAAATATAAAGAATCTGAAGTTTTGTTTTCTGAAGAGATTGCTTTGTTGAAAAGAAGTGTAGGTCATAAGGATTATCTAATGGGATTAGTTAAGACTGAACTTGAAAAAGTTAAGGAAGAAAAAGAAGGGTTTGAATTTAAGCTAGCAAAGTTTGAAAAATCATCTAAGGATTTAGATGCTTTATTAGCAAGTCAGGTAACTGACAAGAGCAAAAGGGGCTTTGGTTACACTGCTGTCCCCTCACCTCATCCCTTAATTCTCAACAGACCAACACCTTTAGACCTGTCTTATTCAGGTCTTGAGGAATTCCAACACCCTGAGATAAATGGGTATGGTCCTAAGGATTCAAGTTTAAAGCCAACTAATGTTTGTGATAGAGAGTCAAATAATTCTAAGGAGAATACTGATGACTCTTTAACACAACAACCCAAGACTGGTACTGAAACTAGATCTGCTGTAACTCCTCTTAAGGTAGACAAAGAATGGAAAGAAAAGCTTTTCCATCCTGCTAATAATGTTAGGTTAGAAGAACCTAAACAGGCTAGAGAGAATCTTGATGCCCCAATTATTGAGGATTGGGTGTCAGATGATGAGGAAGAAGTTGAGTCTATTCCCAAGGAAGAAAAGAAAGCTAATGTACCTATTGCTACTAAGAAAGAGTCAGTAAAACCTGTAAGTCCAAGTAGAAGGTCAATTAGGTATGCTGAGATGTATAGGTCACAGAGACCTAGGGGGAATCAAAGAAGTTGGAATGGTCAGAAATCTCATCAATTAGGAGTTAACTTTGTTTTTAATAACAAGGCATGCTTTATTTGTGTGGTCTTTTTATCATTTCAGTATAATTGTCCCTAATGCATATAAACAGATGGTTCCAAAGAGCAGTCTAAAGAGGACATGTGGCCTTAAAACCTGTCAAAAAATGCAAAGGCCCTAGTACTGCTAGATCTGATAAACACTAGTCAGACCTGTTAGTACTATACGCTAAGGTTTGTTAAATACTGTTTAGGCCTTATAATACAGCTCACAAAGGCCAAAACCACAGTTTCTTGTTGGCTAGGAGTGGCCAAAACCATTTTCAAAAATCAATCACAAAGGCCCTTTTTACAAGAATAAACATTAACAAAAGAGGTCTAATATCAAAATATTAATACTGCATAAAAATAATTTTTAATAGGTTAGGCAAATGTAATACTGTCAGGGGCAAGTGTTTTAATGCTGTTTAACCCTTAGCAAGTTGGGTGTGGAGGACTATCAAACCAAATGGTGCATGTCATTAACCTTAACAAATATTAATTATATGATCACGAGGCAGATCCAAGTCAGTGATGGCGTTAGGGTCCCCAAAAGTAACTAACCTCCATATAAATTTTATTGTGCAGAGCAATTCCAAATTAAATGAAAAAAAAAGGTTTTGTGGATATTGGATGCTCAAGGCACATGTCCATGGAAACAAGCTCATCTTTCATATTTAAAGAATTTGAGAGGTATGTTCTTTTGGTGGAGGCGCCAATGGAGGAGAATCACTGGTTTAAAGGTACTATCAAAACTATAAACTTGATTTTGATAGATGTATACTTTGTCAAAGAGTTGAAGTTTAAAAAAAACCCTTTAGTGTCTCAACAATGTGTGACAAAAAGAACTATGTCTTGTTTACATGATTCAGAATGTCATGTTTTGTCCTTTCCCAAATTTTATTACGTTGCCATGATGAAAGTCAAGTACTACTAAATTCCTAACAGAACAATATTACAGTTGTGGATATGAAAAACAAGTTCCCTAAGATGGTTTAACTTGTCTAGTTTGCAAAGGCTACATCTGAGGAATCAATGTTATGGCATAGGAGGCTTGGGTCATAGTCAATTTCAAAAATATCAAACAAACTTGTAAAAGATAATCTTGTAAAGATTGCCTTTAAAAAGGTTTGAGAAAATGACCCAAACTTGTGTTGCCTGTCTTAAAGGCAAGCAACATAGAGCATCTTCGAAAGACCAAAGCTTATCCCCCTCTACTAAGACCATTATTTAATGCTACATATATGGATCTATTTGGTCCCAACTTTTTGTGAGTAGTTTAATGCATAAAAAAACTGCTTTTGGGAGTTTAACTGATGATTTTAGTAGGTTTTCAAATGGGTTTTCTTTTTAAGAACTAAGGATGAAACTAGTGAGATCCTTAAAAACTTTTATCAATGGAAATAGAAATCGAGTAGATAAGAAGGTTAAAATTATCAGAGTGACAATGGGACTGGGAATTTAAAAACAATGTGATGTATGAGTTTGTAATAGAAAAAGGTATTAAGAAGAGAATACAGTATAGCAAAGGTACACCTCAACAAAATGGTGTAGCATGAAAAGAAAGAATAGGACTCTTATTGAATCGCTGCTGAAGAACTATTTTAGCAGATTTCTAAGTACCTACAACATTTGGGGCAGAAGCATTTCTCTGCTTGCTAATACAAAATAGGTCTTAGAGTTTGTCAAGCCTCATAATAAACTCCTTATGAACTCTTTAGGGTATTAAACCACTATAGGATTATGAAGCCATTTGGGCTGTCATGTTACAATTCATTAAAAACCTTAGATAGTTGGGCAGTTTGATGGCAAAAGTGATGAAGGTTTCTTTGTTGGGTATTATCTTTAAGTAGCAAAAGCTTTTAAGGAATACAACATTATAACTAGTAAAGTACAAGAAAACTTGCAATTGGGTTTCTAAGAGAATAAAACCTATGTGAGAGGGAAATGGTCCCAAGTGGCTGTTTGATCTTGATTCTTAAAACCCAAACTACTATGAATTATGTGACAGTGTTGCAGGGACTTTTTCTAATGTTTTCTGCATATACAAGAAGTGATCCAGCACATCCTCCTCACCAAGATAAGATTGTATTTTTATTGCCAATTTGGAAGGAGCTTCATACTATTATGAAGATGTTACCACGTCAATCTGTGGATTGGATGACAATTACAAGGTCCCAGAAGGGAATCACGAAGATTGCAGTTTTCAGGATTGATGTTATTGATGATCCAACAAGTTAATACTGCCCCAGTCCACAACGTTAATACTACACTAACCAGTCCACAAGTTTATACTGGTAGAGAAGAACATCGTACTGCTGAATCTGAAGTTAATACTGCTACTTCTGAAGGCTTGATGGGACCAATTCCTACAACTGAAGACACACAAGAGGAGGACCAAGGCATTGATTTAGGGAACTTTCACTCATCTTATGCAGTTTCTTCCACTCCTCATACAAAATTCAACAATGAACATCCAATTGATCATTGTTGATTGGTGAAGTGCAGTCTTCTGTTCAAACAAGAAGGATGACAACTTCTTATTCTGAACTAGGATTCCTTAGTGCCATTTATGAAGGAAAGACTCATCAGGACTTACATACATGCCTTTTTGCCTGTTTCTTATCTCAAGAAGAACCAAAGAGAGTTTCTAAAGCTCTTAGTGATCCTGCTTGGGTAGAGGCAATGCAAGAGGAACTACTACAGTTCAAGCTTCAAAATGTATGGGTTCTTGTAGATTTGCCTAAAGGGCATAGGGCTATTGGTACAAAGTGGGTCTACAGAAACAAGAAAGATGAGAGGGGAATTGTTGTAAGGAACAAAGCAAGACTTGTTGCCCAAGGCCATACACAAGAAGAAGGGATTGATTATGATGAAGTATTTGCTCCAGTGGCTAGGATAGAGGCTATAAGAATATTTCTGGCTTATGCTTCTTATATGGGTTTCACTGTCTATCAAATGGATGTCAAAAGTGCTTTCCTATATGGTCAAATTGAAGAGGAGGTGTATGTATGTCAACCTCCAGGGTTTGAAGACCCTGACCATCCTGACAAAGTCTACAAAGTTGTCAAAGCACTCTATGGACTTCATCAAGCACCCAGAGCTTGGTATGACACATTGGCCACTTATCTTTTGAGCAATGGATTTCAAAGAGGAAAGATTGATCAAACTCTTTTCATCAAAAGTCATCAAGGGCATATTTTGCTTGTTCAGATTATGTAGATGATATCATTCTTTGGACATACCCTAGAAGGCATCGCTTTGTGAAGAGTTTGAGAAACTGAGAAGGAAAAGTTTCAGATGAGTTTCCCATGGGAACTTAACCTTCATTTTTTGGGGTTGCAAGTCAACATAGAAGAAAGGGCATATTTATATTCAAGATAAATATGTACAAGAATGTCCTAAAGAAGTTCAACTTACACAGATGTGAAGTCTTGCCATCCACTCCCCACTGATTTTGGAAAGCCTTTTGGTTAAAGAGCTAGATGCTAATGAATGTTGATGAACATCTTTATAGATCCATGATTGATCTATGATGTTCTTACAGCATCTAACCAATTATCATGTTTGCAGTGTGAGCAAAGTGCAATGGTTTTAAGTCTCTCCCAAAACTTCCCATCTCTTAGCTGTACAAAGAATTTTGTTAGATACTCAAAGGCAAAACCATCTCTAGGTCTTTGGTATTCTAAGATTGTCTCCATTAGAGTTATTCTAATACTGAAGTGACTTAATGGCTGGAGCTACAACTTGTAGGAAGTCCAACCACAAGTAGGTGTTAATTTTTGGGAAATGAGTGTTATCCTTGGCAGTGCAAGAAAACAAACCTGTGGTCCACCTCTACAACTGAAGCTGAATATGTGGCTGCTACTGCCATAATTGCTGAGGACAGAGGTTCCTGGATCCCAAACCCAAAAGCTTGATTCTGGTAACAATTTTATGAACACTGTGATTTACATTGACAATACCAGTACTATTTGTATCATAGAAAATCCAGTTCAACACTCTAAAACAAAACATATAGAGATTAGGCATCACTTTATAAGAGATTGTAATACTAAAAAGTTGATTCAAATGGCTAAAATTGACACTCAACTTAATGTAGCTGATCTTCTTACAAAAGGTTTTGATGCTGGTAGATTTCAGTACTTGGTTTCAAGTATTGGAATGCTCAATCCCTAAGGCCCAAATCTCTTGTTTGTTTTGTAAAGTTTGTTAAATGATAGTACTGTTAGTGTTTTGTAAATTAATACTGCTAGGTCTAATTAGTACTGCTAATTATCATTAAAACTGTTTGTTAAAACTGTTTCTTATAATTAGTACTGCTAGTGATGTTTAGATATCTTTGTTAATCCTGTGCATAACACTTCATACTGTTAACCAAGAGCCATGTTTGGTTTTTGTTTTTCTTGGTTTTAAGCTAACTGTTTCAGGATATACACTGAAGTGTGACATTGATGTTAGTCCATAATGTATCATTTGAGGGGAGGAAACATGATGGTTGTTCTTAAAGTGTTGGTTGTTACACCACACAACAAATGGTCATCAATTCACCATGTCTAATCAACATCAAGAATTGACTAGTCCAATAGCAAAACGGGCTCCTGGTAAAGACTGTCCAAATCCGTTGATAGTTGATAGTTTACTAAAAACTATATGGTCTCCATGCACCATGTTGTTTCAATGAAGCATTGGCTAGTCCAGAGCAAACGGCTACTGGTAAAGACTTCTCAAATCCGTTTATAGTTGGTAGTTTACTCAAAACTATATGGTAATCATTGCACCATGTTTTTCTAAATGAGCAATAGGCTAGTCCCAAAGCAAACGCTATTGGTAAAGACCTCATCAAATCCGTTTATTATGGCTGTAGTTTGCCGCAAAAACCTACACTTTGTTGTGAACTGTGTAGCTAAACAAAAGAGAGAATTGGTGAGCCTCAAAAATAGAAAGAGAGCTGTGTGAAAAATAGACAGAGTGAAAAGTGAGCCAAAAGAATTGAGAGATGAATTGTGAGCTCAAAAACAGAAAGAGAGATTGTGTGAAAGTTGTGTCCTTTTAGATCCCTTCAAATCTTTGGACTTTTGTACTTCTGATTGTGGTGAGAAGTTAATATTGGCTAGGCAAATTTTAATACTGCGGCCAAAGTTAATACTGCTGGATGACCGTTAGTACTGTTTGAGCCTAACAAAATTTTTACATTAATTGATAGAGCCGTTGAGATATTTCCGCCAAATACATAGGGTATAGGCCTTTGACCAATTGGACTTTCGTGAACCTACTATAAATTAGTAAGATCTTTCACGTTTATCTTCAATCTTCTTAATATTGGTCAAATTATATTCCTCTGTTTTCTCTATCAAATTGCAATTAACTTTCTCCAGACCTAATACTTCATTACACGATCAAATCCCACTTGATTACTCACAATTTCATTCATGGCAAACTTAGAATTTTGTGACAAACACAATATGGTTGCGTATCTTGAAAAATCTCCAGGAAGTGCAGGGTTTCATCAGATCATTGACTTCATCAATAGAAGTCATATTTGCTATGCACTTACTAAGAAACCGGAGGTGTGTGTTTCTTTCATAAAACAATTTTGGAGGACTGCTGCGATTGTGACTGAGGATAATGGCAACGTCAAGATTCATGCTACTGTTGATGGTCACTCCCTTTCCATCACTGAAGGTTCTATAAGGCGACATCTCAAGTTGGATGATCAAGACGGACTTATCTCTCTTCCAACTTCAGAGATATTTGCTCAACTGGCACTTATGGGCTATGTTACTGATTCAGATAAGTTAACTTTTCAGAAAGGTGCTTTTTCACCTCAATGGAGGTTTCTTATTCATTTAATACTTCACTGTTTAAGCCCCAAGAAGACTGCGTGGGAGCAGTTTAGTAGCAATATTGCAGCGGCTGTCATTTGTTTAGCTACAAATAGAAGGTTTAATTTCTCTAGGGGGCTAGGATATCTTTGAACCATATGGTGTCTAACATTTCTATCCCCATAAGTTATTGATGTACCCTAGGTTTATCCAACTAATGCATAGTACCATGCAGAGACACAAGCACCAACAACACCAAGAAGTCTTTAGTCCCATCTCTCACAATGAAGGTGTTTAGTAACATGAAGAGATCCACCAAGGGATTTTCCGGACAGGAGGTTCCTTTGTTTTCCACTATGTTAGATGCTGCTGAATCCTCACCTTCGAGATCCACATCTTCACCTTCCCCTACACCTACATCTTCACCTACACCTGAATCTACACATACTCAACCATCCCCTCAACCACCTACACCTCAACCTTCCCCTACACAACCTTCCCCAACTCACCTTGGATCAGAATATCATCCTCCTACACCCCATGACTCACCTCTCCATGCTGTTCACTCACATGGAAGTGATGAGGGTAGGTTGAAACTACAAGAATTGATGAATTTGATTAACATACTTTCTGACAGGGTTGGAGTTCTAGAGGCTGATTTGACCAAGACAAAGCAAACCTACAGTTCTGCTTACACTAAGCTTATTCTAAGGGTCAAGAAACTAGAGGCTCAGATAAAGGTTGGGAAGGCAAGGAGACATTCTAGATTTGTTCTTTCAGATACTGAAGGTGTTGAAGATGATTCTTCCAAACAGGGGAGGAAGTTTTCTAATGAAGGTTTTAAAGATGATGAAGGAGTTCATGAAAAAGCAAGCACTGAAACTGAACTTTTTATACAAGAAATAACTCCAACTGAAGTCATCCATGAGCAAGAGGGCAGTGGGAAAGCTAGTGATGAGATTAGTACTGCTGGCAAGAAGAAAGATACTGCTAGTGAAGAAGTTCCTCCAGTTAGTACTGCTGAAGTACACATTAGTACTGCTGGAGAAACGGCTACTTACTCAAGAAGAAGTGCAGAGAAAAGAAAAGATAAGGGTAAAGGTATAATGACAGATGAAGAGCCCAAGAAGAAATCCAAGAAGGAGCTTGAGCAAGAAAGATTAAGTTTTGCTGAAGCAATTAGGATTGAAGAACAGATGCATGAGGAACAAAGGGCTCAAATTGCTAGAGATGCAGAGATTGCAAGACAATGGGAAGAAGAGGAAAAGAAAAAAGCTATGGATGAAGCTGAGTCTACAAAGAAGATTGACTGGAATGATCCTTCAGTCCTTAGATATCATTCTCTCAAAATGAAGCCTAAGGTCAATTACTCAGCTAGAAGAACATGGTCAAGTAATTGACGAACCAACGGAAATTTTAAGAGCACTGACTTCAAGGGGTTGTCTTACAACGAAGTAAGGCCTATTTTTGAAAAGCTTTGGGATTTTAATCAAAAATTTGTGCCTATGGATGCAGTTGTACTTAATAAAACTATTTTATTAGATTCTTCTAGAACAAAATATTTCTTATCACCAATAAGGAAATATTTTCTAAATTTGGATAGATTTGGAAAGATTGTCTCCACTTATGGTTAATCTTATTTTGTCTTGCATGATTAATATAACTAGCTTATAATTAATCATGTGTTAACTTAAATCATTTGATTAGAAAAGGTTTATGCAAATGATAATATTTTTCTTTAATAATAAACTATGTTTAATAATGCCATATTCATACCTTAAGTGATTTGTCGTCGTCAAGTAAACTTTCAACTAAATAACTTGTTTACGTAAACTTTTACATAGTATGACATTATATTTATTATTATCAAAACATGAAGATCATTAAATATAAATATCATTATTGCGCGAATATTTATATTAACAATCTCCTCCTTTTTGATGATGACAAAATATAAACTCATGCTTATTTAAAAGTTACTAAATAAGTATTTCGTGGATGAGTTTACATTTCTTCTCCCCCTTTTTGTCGAAGAAAAAAGCATTGTAGAGGCCTTCCTTGCATGTCTTGATTTGACGAATGCTAAGTGACTTGGTTATGAATGCAAAGTAAAAAAATAAAGACAATATTGGAAGTGCTCCCCCTTGATGTATATCACCCTTGCCTTGGGGCACATAGTAAATCGAACTATGGATGCGTGCTACAAAACAAAGTTAGTAGACAAGCAAATATATATATGACAATCACAAATGCACACATATACATTTTACACAATGAACATCCGTTGTTAACACAACAAATAAAAGTAATGTTAAATCCATTATAAGGGATAAAACATAAAATTTAGCATTAAAGCCATTACATAATAAGCTTAAACTAGAAAATTGAAGAAAACAATGTTAGGAATAAATCTTCTTGTGACTTAATACTGCCAACAGTACTAAAGGAGTTAGTACTGTCAGCATAAAGTTTGTACTGCCAAGGAAGCTTAATACTGCCAAGTGAAGAAGTTTGTACTGCTAATGGTCAAAGCTGATGATATGAAGATAAGAATGCGTGGAGAGCATTTCGGGATATTTAGTTTTGAATTGTAACTGTTCCTAATAGATAGGCAGATATATTTGTAAAAGGCTCCTTATATTTCTATAAAAGGAGATCTCTAGAGTAGTGATAGTTAGAACTTTAAGATATACACTTAGAGAGAATTTGTAATTGCTTCAAGGTTGTGTAACCCCAGTACTTAGAGAGTACTCGTATTATTTATAATATTGGAGCAGTGATTTTGGTGTTTATTGTTTGTGAGTAATCGTTACTGTTTCATTCATACATTTTCAGATGTATTAATGTGTAGTTTCCGCATATTACTTTGGGTTATATTCACAAAGTTCTCAATCTTGGTTATTTTGGATTCTTCAAAAAGTAACAAATCTTTATATTCAAAGAACCGATCAAGGCGTTGGGATCGACAAGTGGTATCGAGCTGTGCTTTGAGATACTTTGATCTAAGGGAATATGGGAGTTGCAATTTCTCCAGATCAATGTGTTGGCAAAGATCCCCATTCTAGTACTAGGAGAGTATGAGAGTGTGGGAAATAAGAATCAAGCAGTAATTTAAGATCATGACTATGCAATTATGGGAGGTGATAGAAAATGGGAGTTATTGGGTACCTATTCTGTTACAAGCACACCAACAAAAACACAAAACAAAAAAAAAACAAAACAACAAAAACAAAACCCAAAAGCAACACAAAAACACCACCACCAAAATCAACCAAACCAACAGAATCAGGTACAGCAACAGTGTTAATAAGATGACGGTGCCCTTTCTACCGAAGAAATTGATGTGCATGATGAATGATGTCAAAGCCAGAAGTCTTCTCCTCATGGCAACTCCCAAATGACTCAAATATGCTTACCTTTAACCTGTATGGCTGATGCTCAATCTATGTTTAATTGCTATTAAGCTCGCTTCTGGGAGGAATATTTGCTACAAAGAGACCAAAAATAAAAAAGGGGCATTTTTGTAGCTACAATATGAAAACGTCATGCTTCATGATCAGAATCTTTGGTCTCTTTCTTTTAAATGAATCCATTAGCTTGGTAGTAGATTGGCATTCTTGGTGTAGATACCTTCTCAGTGGAATTTAATGTTACGTTTTTTTGATGCTTACCTTCAGATGGGATTTAATGTAGTAGTGATGATGAACTTTATCCGACGTGAATACCATGGTGTTTGGAGGATGGGCTTACAACCCTAGTTTGAAATTTTGTTGAGCATAAAGGTTAATGGAACTTGGTGCTGTTTAAGATTGATGACAATAACTTGGCTGTACTTAAACCACGTTCCTGTACTGCAGTACTTTCTCTTTTATGACTGCTAACACGGAGTTAGTGACGGGCTTGCATCCTTTGTGTAGTATGCGTGCTAGGGCGACGTGGGTCTTTCGGTTAAGGAGGGTAGGCGTGAAAGAGTGAGGGGTGGTGATGGCGATGTGATAAGGGAGGGGGCGGTGGTGTTGGTGCTTATATGTGTTGATTGAGGATGATGCTTGGGGGGGCGGTGCGATGCTTGGGTTGGCTTGGATGTAGGGCGCGAGGAGCGTGGATGTGTTCGCAACGTCTTTGTCGGAGGCCGGGGGGTATCCAGCATATTACAACTCTAGGTGCGGAATTAGAGGGTCTTGATGTCTTATTGTGAGCATTAAATTTCACAGGTGTTGGATTTTTTGTAGAAGAATAATTGGGGATAATCCTAAAGAGGAATATGGGCACTTGTTGGTTATGGAGGCAAGAAGGAGTTCTATCAAAGAGAACCGGTATGTAGAAGAGAAGGGAGAGAGGAGGAAGATTTTAGGAAGATAGGCGGAAAGATTTGTGGAAGATTGTTATTGATTGGATACAGTTAGTACTGCTGGGGGTATGATAAATCATAAAAGTAGTATGTTTACGGAAGGAGAATAGAATTCTAGAATGTTTCTTCAATTGTCATTACAAAATGGGACATTTTGCCAGAGAATGCAGAGTACCAAGAAGTAAAGAAAATAGAAACTGGAATCAAGCAAGCTCTTCAAAAGCTGTAAGGATTGAAGATGCCTCTGAAAAGGCAATGTGTGCCATAGATGGTGGTGGTTTTGATTGGAGTGATATGGCAGTGGAATGTAAGTTCAAGCAAAACTTGGCTCTCATAGACTTGTTCTGATTCTGAGGTATCTTGCTCTCAAATCGTTTTGCTAAATTATGAAAGCTCTTTAAAAAAACAAGTATGATGACTTTACATAGTTAAATTAGATATTACTGATTTTAAGGCATCTACTAATGATAAAAGAGGGCTGTCAATCTTAGAAGCACAAGTTGTTAAATATAAAGAATCTGAAGTTTTGTTTTCTGAAGAGATTGCCTTGTTGAAAAGAAGTGTAGGACATAAGGATTATCTTATGGGGTTAGTTAAGACTGAACTTGAAAAAGTTAAGGAAGAAAAAGAGGGAGTTGAATTTAAGCTAGCAAAGTTTGAAAAATCATCTAAAGACTTAGATGATTTGTTAGCAAGTCAGGTAACTGACAAAAGCAAAAAGGGTTTTGGTTACCATGCTGTCCCCTCACCTCATCCCTTAATTCTCAACAGACCAACACCTTTAGATTTGTCTTATTCAGGTCTTGAGGAATTTCAACAACCTGAGATAAATTGGTATGGTCCTAGGGATTCAAGTTCAAAGCCAACCACTGTTTGTAATAGAGAGTCAAATAATTCTAAGGAGAATATTGATGACTCTTTAACACAAAAACCCAAGTCTGGTACTGAAACTAGCTCTGCTGTGCCTACACTTAAGGTAGACACAAAATGGAAAGAAAAGTTTTTCAATAATGCTAATAATGTTAGGTTAGAAGAACCTAAAAAGGCTAGAGAGAATACTGATGCCCCAATTGTAACACCCCCAAATTGGGTCGCAGCAGAATAAGGGTCCGGGGCGTGTTACTTCTCAGATCAATAACACAAGATACATGAGGCGAGAGATGAGCGACATGCAGACTGAGTTGTTGGCACTGCGAGAGCCGCAGAGGAGAGCTAGACAGCCAGGACCAGAGGCTAGGATTCCAGGCCACCAGGATGCTTCTGGGGACGCCGACAGTCACATTTAGTGATTTATGTTATTGTATCTAGCTAGGACCTTGTTACAGGCATGTTAAGTATTAGGGGTTTTCCCCGCTAGCATAGCCTTAGATCTTTTGTATTGTATCATGTGTACACTGACAACTATTTCATGTAAAATTTTCAAAGTTATGAATGAAATGGATGTGTTACTTTGTACTATATACTTCTCCTGTGTTGATTATCTCATCCATATATTATTATATTCTGTCATATAACCTCATGTTTTGTCTTTTGTGATCTAGACAAATCATGGCACCTACAACCATAGGAGGACCAAATACCCATGTCAATGACACCAACCCAAACAACATGACCCCCGAATCCATCCAAGCAATGATCGACCAAGCTCTCTTGCGAAACTCCACCAATGGGGATGGAAGCCACAGTTCGCACGGGGATAACCGAAGGAACGTGCAAACTGCGCGTCCTTGTTTTTACGCTGATTTCATGAAGTGCCAACCTTTGAACTTCAAAGGGGCTGAAGGCGTGGTCGGTTTAACTCGATGGATTGAAAAGATGGAGTCAGTTTTCAATATCATGGTTGTACCGTTTGGATAATCAAGTAAAGTTTGCCACCTGTACTCTGGTAGGTTTGCTGATTACTGGTGGAATGAGTCCAGATAAGAACCTTAGGACCAGAGGCATATGCCAGACCTTGGGAATACTCAAGAAAAGAAGACTGATCAAGTATTGTCCGCAGGGTGAAAACCCCCCAAAGAAGTTAGAGATTGAGCTGTAGGAACCTGAAGGTCAAAGGAAAACGATGTCCAGCATACACTGAACATTTCCAAGAGTAACCTGATATGTACCAAGTTTGTGCCATGAAACCAGAAGGTTGACAAGGTAACATCAGTGTACTCCTGCCAACATTATGGAATTGTCAAATCTGCCAGACCCCAAGAAATGGAATGAGCTTGTTTTGATGGCCATGTCTTGATGGACACAGAAATCCGCACCTATGCGGACAGGGCAATCTGACAACAAAAGAGAAGGCTGGATGAGTCATCCAGAAACAACATGGACACGCAACAACAACCTTCAAAGGCAGAATGTCGCCAAAGTCTACAACAAGTGGACGGGCGAATAGAAACCTTATGGGGATCCTTGCCCAAGTGCAACAAGTGCCACTGCTCCACACACAAATGGCCCGTGCACCAGAGAGCCACAATGCACAAGAAGGGCACTTTGCTCGCGATTGCCGAAATACTGGCAACGCAAACGCTGCTAACACTCGGAAGGGGCAATGGGGGTAAACTCCCAAAGGAAATGGTTGTTTTTGAGGTGGAGCATCAGACACTACCAAGAAAGATTGTCAAAACAGCAGAATAAAGATGGAGGAAATAAGTATGCACAAGGATGAGTTTATGGTGGTTGGGAATGCAAGAAAGAGGGGAAATGCACCAGAGAAACCCTGACAAATGTCGTCACGGGTACTTTCCTCTAATAAATCACTATGCATCTATCTTATTCGACACTGGTGCCGATAGAAGTTTTATATCCACTGCATTTAGTTCCTTGATAAGCATCGCCCCAACTTCACTAGAAAATTGTTATGATGTCGAATTAGCTGATGGGAAATTAGTCAAGATAGACACCATTATACGAGGTTGCACCTTAAATTTCTTAGACCATCCGTTCAACATAGATCTAATGCCAGTAGAATTGGGTAGTTTCGATGTCATTATCGGTATGGACTGGTTAAGAAGATATCACGCTGTGATCATATGCGATGAGAAACTCGTTCAGGTTCCCTACGGGAATGAAACTTTGACTTTTTGCGGCAACGAAAGTAGCAACGGGAGAGAATCCCGGTTGACAGTTATCTCATGTTCAAAAGCTCAAGAGTACATGGCCAAGGGATGCCAGGTCTTTTTAGCACAGATATCCGCCAAGAAAGAGGAGGACAAGTCAGAAAGGAAACAGGATAGAGGAACGTACCAATCGCCGAGAATTTCGCAGAAGAGTTTTCCCGAGGACCTTGCCAGCTTCCCTCTAGCACACGTAGAATTTCAAATCGACTTAGTTCCAGGAGCCGCACCCGTAGCTCGAGCACCATATCGATTGGCCCCATCCGAAATGAAGGAATTATCAGAACAATTACAAGAGTGTTTCGACATAGTTTTCATAAGGCCTGTCTCACCTTGTGGAGACCCCGGTCTAATTGTCAAAAAAGACGTCCGTTCAGGATGTGCATCGACTACCGCGAGTTAAATAAACTGACAGTAAAGAATCGTTACCCACTCCCGAGGATCGACGATTTGTTTGATCAACTTCAAGGATCCAGTATTTATTCGAAGATAGATCTGAGATCCGGGTATCACCAGCTAGAGTGCGAGATCAAGACATTCCAAAGACGGCATTTCCCGATCTCGTATGGCCATTACGAGTTTCCAGGTTATCCATTCGGACTGACCAAAGGCACCTGCGGTTCTTCATGGACCTCATGAAACCGAGTGTGCAAACCTTACTTGGATAAGTCGTAATTGTCTCACGATGACATACTTGATTTATTCAAAGGACGAAAGGGAGCATGAAGGAACACCTTCAAAGTAATTTTTTTAGGAATTGCGTCAGAAAGGAAATTGTACGCAAAGTTTTCAAAATGTTGAATTTGGATTCGAAGGTACATTTCTCGGACATGACAGTTGATAGTAGAGGCATACATTGGACCCGTCCAAGATTAGAGTCTATCACGGATTGGGCGACTCTCAAGACAGCCCAACGAGATCCGCCAATTTCTAGTCTTGCTGGTTACTACGCAGGTTCATTGAAGGATTTTCAAAGATTGCATAAGTCAAGACAAAACTTACTCAAAAGGGATCATGGTTCGACTGGGAGAGAAAAGGAAGAGAACGCTTTCCATTGAAAGCAAAGTTGTAGATGCCCCAATTCTGGCTTTACCTGAGGGGAGCGAGGACTTTGTGGTCTACTGTGATGCGTCACACAAGGGCTTAGGTGCTGTGTTAATGCAGAGAGAGAAAGTGATTGCCTATGCTTCTCGACAGTTAAAAGTTCACGAGAAGAACTACACCACTCACGATTTAGAGCTTGGATCGGTAGTGTTTGCCCTAAAAATATGGGGGGGGCCCCCCCCCCACTATCTATACGGAACCAGATGCACCGTATTCACCGACCATAAAAGCCTACAACACATTCTCGATCAGAAGGAGCTTAACATGAGGCAACGCCGTTGGCTAGAATTACTGAGTGACTACGACTGTGATATTCGTTATCATCCAGGGAAACATTCCCAATGCAACTTCATGACCTCTTGCCTGAATTTGGGTATTCCACCAAGTCAGGGCCTTATTTATCAATAAACTTGCAGCATACTTCACTTTTTGGTTGTTAACACAACCACTAATATCCATCACCGACTCCATCTTCTCAATCTACCGAGTAAGCGCTATCGCACCTCCTTTTCCATCACAGTCTCTTGGCTTACAAGCCAAGAACTCCTTGTAGGTACATCCTTTATGGTTGCCACCATTTGTGTCGTTCCCATTCCCATTAGCATTTGCATTGTTCACATTGTTAGTCACTTGCGTGACAATCTGAGGGATGATGTTCTGCAACTGTTGCTCGATGATTGTCGTGATGTTAGGGTTCACGTCATCACCAGAATTGCCACTTTGCCTAGTTGGCGCCATTACTATAAAAGAAGTAGGATTAATGCACGTTAGATGAGGGATAAGGTTTTTCTATAACCCACTCATCCTATCATGAATCATATTCCATCATATGTAATTACAAACAATGTGTCAACACTAATCAATGTAATCATGCTTGCAAGTCCACATGTGTTGTGACACATGTATAATTATGTTGGCCACCATAATTATAGATGCCCCCCTTTCACACGTATACTGTAACATTTCTCATTTTCGTGTCATTGTACGACTCTATTAATGATCACTATTTATTTTAGTCCGATACGCGCTTACTTTTAATATTTACCTTTAAGCTAAATCGTGTAGCAAAAGAAAATATAAATGGATGTTTACGGTCTTCATATAAATTAAAGTTTTCTCCACCACAGTAATAATACTATTCTAGCGGAGTTAATTATGTACTTTAGGTTATTTTATTTTTGTTGGTCACGTAAAAATAAGGGTACGTTTTCTTCTTCGCGATTAAAATACATTGGGACGTTACCTCGGAATACCTTAGACTAACCTAGTTTCAAAACCAATACCCACCTTGATCTTTAAACACCAAATCGCTATATGTTCTTTGTATTAACAAACCTCTAGGGACCGATTATGGGTGGCCTTAAACCCATATTCCATTCGTCCCTAGTGCTTAAACAACCAACAAATCCTCTAATGATCCTTAATGGTACAAGTACCTCACCTAGCTCATTAATACTTGTCCTAATGGTCTCCTACTAGTCCCTTACCCAATGGTTAATACCCATTTTGCTTCCCTTGCTCTTCTTAGCCGCGGATAGCAATGAAACAACACACCAAGTCATAAGATTTCCATAATCTAGCAAATCTTGTACATCAACTAACTAATTAATACATGTACTTGAGTGGTTTAGCCTAAAACCATGAGTAATCAACTAGAACTTCACAAAACCACTTCTTAGGGCTCGGTTTGGTTGTTTGAGGAACTAGGAAAGCTAACTAGTTCTATTTATCTATAAATATCACTCCCTAACTCACATAATACATTTTCACCAACCCTTAAACTCTCTCAAAGCTAAAACAATCTCTTTACCCTCTAAATCACTCGTCATTCATTAAAGCCGAACCAAACTCGACCCACATTCCTCCAAGGAACACGAAGGAGCCCTTGAGATTAAACATAAGGGTGTTAAGAGTTGTATACGAGTCTAGGAAGCTTGGGTATCAATAACTTTGAAGTTATAGACACGTTTGGGTGTCGGGGTGTTCATCTCGCACGTCATTAATTGCTATAGGACCTTAGTAAGTTGCATACAACTCGTTTCTTTTGTATTATACGTATTCGTTTATTGTAAACTAGCTTAGGAGTCAAGTATATGTGCGTACGATATAACTAGCTTGAAAACGCACATGATAAACGTAAAATGAACGTGTTATGAGCACATTGGCTTCGTTTAATAACTTGCGTGATGATGGAAAAGTAAGAGCTAACGCAAATAATAACCTTGATAAACAAATACGGATCACGACATAGGTAATGAGCCTTGTTCACAAATTAAAAATGAAACTACACGTAAACTATTGTTGTAAACACGACGTGGGGGTGTGGGGGCATATATTCGACGTTAATGAACGTTTGCATGTCACGGGTCGTGATTAGAGAATGCTAGACTCATGTATTGTGGTGCTAAACGATTTATCGAAACCATATAACACGCAAATAAACCATACGGGCCCTTAATGGACCCGCGAGCCCAACGCGAGCCCCATGCGAACCCATAAGCCATAATAAGCCTAAACAGCTTATTCATGTGCTTACGCGACTTAATGAGCTTAATATGGACTTAAGGACCTAAATGAACCCTTCGTATTTCTTTTAAAACCAAACGAACCCTTAACGGGCCTTCTAGCCCATTACCAAGCCCACGCATGCGAATAAGCTCTCAATAAGCTAAGACAGCTTATTGGTGATCGTGTTGAGAGCTCAATGAGCTTAATAGACCTAAAGTATGACCATTGGACCTATATAGGTTAGGCCCAAACCCCTAAAACCCTTAACGGGCCCATAATGAACCTAACGGGCCCAATAGGCCCAACAGCGGGCTTATTAGCTTATCGAATAAGCAAAGTAATCAGCTGACCTCCTAAGTGCTTATTAGACCTTAATGTGCTTAATGGACCCAACGAAACACTTTAAAACCCCTATCGGGCCTTAACAGGCCCATGCCGGCCCAATGGCGGCCCATTGGCCTAAATAAGCCGAATAGAGCTTATTGGTGGCTTATGAGTTTCGAATAAGCATAGAGAACAAAGTTTAAACTTCTACAACCTTTTAAAAACATAAGAAAACGTATTGGACTTTATTGGGCCCAATAACGGCCCAATAAGTAAGAATAAGCTCGAAATAAGCTTATTAATAAGCCAACTGTTTTTATGACCCATTTTAAAGATAAAAAGCAATTTAAAACTGTTTCAAACCTTTTTCGTGGTCAAAATGCGAAAACCGAAAGTGAAGGGACTAATTTTGCCATTTTCGAAACTTAAACAAAATGTTAAAGTCATATAGTGAAAACTTATAAACTATAAGGACGAATTTCGTAAATGTCTAAACGATAAGGACTCAAATTGAACCTTTAAGTTAAATTCGAAAACTAGAGGGACTGATATTGTAATTAACGAAAAGTATAAGGTTAGAACTCGTCACTTTTCGAAAACTATAAAACCATAAGGACCATTTTCATCATATCACGAAACTAGGTAAATAAGGGCTAGAGTTGTGAACTAATGAAAATAAATGATAAGTTTTAATAATATTAAAACTTGGAGGTTCACTTGTAAATAAATAAAAACTATAAAACGAAGGGACTAAAACCGTAAATCTGAGAAACTTATGATTTACTTTGATGAAACAAAAGTCTTGGTTTATAAACTTAAGCGAGTACAAACGGGATATATATATTAACATATATACGTTCATGTTTCGAGTAATAATTAAATATTATTATCGAGAAGTAATAAATATGATATAGTTATTAAACGGAAACAATTTCACGTTTTCAAATACAAACGACGAATGATAAATACAATGATCTTGTGCATCGCCACACAAGTGATAACGGTATATATAAACTTAAAATGGGATTTAGTTTATACAATGAGTCGTTAGCTTAAATGTGTAAACTAAGACTTGACCGTACTTACTTAGGTACTTAACGGTGTGATCCACTGCTTACTTGGATATTTATTATCATCCAGAGAACTACCGGCTAAGGTGAGTTCATAGCCCCATGCTTTACAATTATTTAAATGATTTACATCCTTGGGGTGAGAACATGCTTTGTTTTACAAACTGGACGCAAGTGTACATTTTATACCATGATTACGTGTTTGCCTAAGTTACCATAACCCATTATGTCCATGATCATGAACTGTTAATTGCATAGATGTGATTGGGAATTACATTGTGTGGGCGCGAATGTTATGGATAGATCTATTAGGGATTGACAATCCCCGTTCGGGTGACTAGCTATCACTGGGAACGAACGCATACCATGTCGAATCTGGGATGTTGCGGGGTTAGCACATCATTCACGGACACCTGTTGGCAAATTTGGCAAATTATATTTGCATCCATATATGTCGAGCTTCGGTGTCATGAGCTTAGGAAACGTAATTACTTTTTATGATGTTTGCATTTGTTGCTTAATCATACACTTGGAAGTCTTGCGGTCCTACCATCGATTTATACAAACCTATGAATTCACCAACTTTATGTTGACGTTTTAAGCATGTTTTTCAGGTCAATAAGGCACGAGGTGCGATGATACATTGGGAGTCAATAATTGAAGAGTCAACACTTAAGATTTGGGGTCTTATTACACTTTGGGGACAATTGTTATAAACCGGAATCTTTATCTATTTTGTTGAACCATTTGAAGCCATGAGCTTATGTAACAAACAAGTATTTTGTTAATCCAATGTATCTTTTTCAAACGACACGTTTAGTAGTCGTTCTCTGATCTTGTGTTATTGACCCAATAATGTAACGCCTTCGGATATTCAACATTCCGCTGCATACTCAGATTTGAGGGTGTTACATATATAGTATGGTTTTCTAGGGTTTCCTAAGTTTGACTAGTCAAGACCAAGTTTAGTTGAGTCATATGTGTATGTCGTGGGTTAGGACCAAGAGAAGGAAAGGGTGCAATTTTTTTTTCTTATGAGCTAGCCACTAAAGAAGCTTAACCATGGCTTATGTTGTGCTAGATGGTCAATTGCTAAGCTAAAATACAAGACACTAGTCAAATGTAGTTTACCAAGTGAAAATGACATATGAGAGAGTCATTCTCATCACTTACACATGCATATGCATGTGTTTTATTTAAAATTTTTTGATCTTCTTTTCTTTTCTTTGTGCACTGAAAATATGGGGCTAGGAGGGGGGATGAAATTTTCAAAATTTGAATTTAAGGAGTACATGTGATAATATTATGAGATTATATGCAAAGGTGGTGAATTTACAAAGTTACATGCATGCATAAACGCTAAAAATGCAAAACGTATGCGTTTAACGTAAAAATTGTAAACGTAAGTGTACATGACCTATGTAGCACTTTAAGATGACCGTAACACATATATTATAAGTAGACTATAATTAGTCCAAAGTCGGAGTGTACCGAAGATGTTTTTCAGTGTACGCAGGATAACTTCCCGGATTTAAGTCAAATTGACTACGAAAATTATATAAAGCAAAAAATTAGTGCAGGTTAATAGTAAAATAACTCAAGTTTATAAATAATTATTTAATCCAAAATTGCCGGTTGTCACATAATCTCTTTGTCCATTGATTTTTTTCTTTCTCTTTGTAAATGGACAAACACCCCTAAGCTATCTTTTAAACACTTTATAAATATTTTTATCAAATGGCTATTTGAGTTGGTTGATCTTATAACAATATGTGTGTTAGAATGAACTTGGAAAGGTCAAAACGTTAAGTGCACTTGGGGGTTTAGCAAAAATGAGGATTTAAATCTCAAAGCTGGGCGCGCGCTGGCTAGTGTATTCCTCACCTTTTGCCATTTATTTTTTCTCTCTGTCCCTCTAAGTCTAATGCACTTCTTATGTTTTAATCTCTTATATCATCTACACGTGTGTGTTAAGTCGAGGGTCTTCTTCTTTATAACCTTTCTGTTGAATCGAGTCTCTATGTTAGGTTAGAGCTTGATTTAAAACAATCAACGATCATTCAATTTGGTGGTAAGGAAAGTCTTGTACCATTGTGGTAAAGTCTAGATTGTGTGTTGATCGAACCAGGTTTGTGATACCTGATTAAACAAAAGGGAAGTCTTTGGGAGTGGGGTGTTAGCGCGGGGGGAGCGTGCGCGGCCACGGTCTTGTAGGTGGTTTGTGATGGCGTAATACCATAAGGAGTAGCTCTTCTTAGTGAGTGCCAATCTTAATGCATATCGGTGGAGCGAAGTTGTATACGGTTTGTTGTCCACCATAAGGATTATACTAGAGTAATAGTATCGTGGATTCGCAACTGAACGTACGAATGGTATAAACCCCCATCCTGCACCTATATATTATATAAATCTAATATTTATATATATATATATATATATAAATATATAAAATATATAATAATATAAATATATATATATATGATATATATATATATATATATATAGATATATATAATATATTATATAAATATATCGGGAGTGTGAGCGAGCGAGCGAGCACGAGGAATGGGATGATCTCTCTCTCTCTCTCTTTTGATTTATTGATTATGTTGTTAATTAGACTGTTTACCACTCGGTCTCTTTGTGATTAGAGAGAGTGAAAAATTAACTAAAAGTTGCTATTGAAAAGAAATGAATGATGCCTCTACTGGCTTGAACTCGCTGCCTTAAATAACGAAAGAAACATTTTTGACCGTTGCAGTTCTTTCGGGTCTCACGAATAATGGTGGCAATTAAATACTCTCTCCGTCTCAGAATTATAGTCTCACGACAAAAAAATACGGTTTAAGAAAAAACATAATTATTATTGTTTTCTCTCTCTTACTTTTTATATAATGGTAGTTTTACCCTTAAATAATTAATTAATGTCCTTTTTAAAGTTTGTAATATTATTTTCAACAAAAGGGTAAATATGGTAAACTATATCAAATTTCCATTATTTCCTTATCTATTTATTGTTAGACATTGGAGTTAAGGTGTGATAATAATCTTAGATATCTTGCTTGAAACGTGTATGTTCATTTTTCAAAAAAAGTATTTCGACCTTATTTGTGCTTGAGTATCATGAAATCTTTAATGGGATAGTTTAAGAAGAAACACTTTGTTTCTAGGCAAAAGAAAACAAAGCAAAATATAGAGAATTGTGTGTTTTACGTATTTTAGAGTGAGACCAAAGTTGTCTGTTAATAAACAAAAACTAACAACAGTTATTGGCGGTTAAAATCGGTTCAAATTTGGTTAAATCCGAAGAGTCACACCCTTTCACTAACATACATGTTGGTTAGGTTTTGGCGAGAAAATCTAGTTGTTAGCCTCAATTTATTGAGTCGAACAAGGAAGCTCGGCCACTCTACAATGGAGCTTCGGTCTTTAATTAGTTAATGTTGTAATAAAATAATATCAAGAATCGGGCTCGATAGTTAATCTAATATTGTATATGTTTCGGGTTTAATCCCAAGCAAAACCCGAGCCCGAGTCCTAGTTAAATATCCCGCACGTCACATTAAATGTGTAGGGGTATATATATAGATATTTTCTAACTAAGAAAATAACAGTTCAAGCCTCGGTCATCAATGTTCAAATGACGTTTGAACACAGCAGTTCAAGCCTCGGTCATCAATGTCTAATGACGTCTGTTCACATCAGTTCAGGCCTCGTTCTTCATCAAATGACTTCTGATCATAACCGTTCAGAACTCGGAATTCAAGACCACAACAATGAACAGTCAAGTTCAAAGCTGGTTCCAAAAGTTGTTCCTTAAGCAAACAAGACAGCTACATCACGACAAGAGTTGGAATTACTATTCCACCTTCACATAGCAATGCTGAGGACAACAGGTATATATATACAAATACAAAATCAGAAAAACAGAAAATTTCCAAAAAGAATCTTCTCGACATGTCTCTTGGAATCGATAACATTTACGTGCTTAGAAATGTCGATTAACATTGACACGGGTGTGTAAATGAAGTTCGAGCGAGAGTTTTCAAATAGTTTCAAAACATGTCATTTCTAATTTTCTAAATGGCTTATGTGCAAATGTCAGTACATAACCCGGACTTCAAATAAAGGAAGGTTTATAACTTATCCTCACAACGAGAAAATTAACGTTTCTCGGTCTTGAGCTGTTCTTACAAGACATTCAATGTTTTTAGCTCAAGAAAAAGGATAGTGTACGTTTCAGTGCGCTTACCCTTACCGTTAGAAGAGAAGTCCTCTAACATCTGGTTTTTCAAAAAGTTGAACACAATTTTTCAAGAATTTCTCGATGACAATTCATAATCTTTCAAAATTGTGTGTTCAACACTCCAACCCTCACAATGTTTTCAAAAGACAACAATTTTTCAATTGGTCCTATTTTTGAGGGGGAGTTTTTCGAAAAACAAAGTTTTAATGTTCTTGGATACATCAACAACGACAATTCTTATGTATTCAAAACATTATCAAAATGTTCCAAACCATTCATGCTGATAATATTTTCTCCCACAGAATTTTCAAGACATATTTTAATCACAAGGTATTTCAAAAACTAAGTGTTTATTATTTAAAATAAGGGGAGAAAATGTAAAAAATATGATCTAATGACTCAAAGTGCTGAAAAGGATTATGGTTCGATCTATACCTAAACATCTTAATTTCACGACGATTCTGAAGTCATAAGGTGGTTAGGTTAGGAATCAATCCTATGATCCAACCAGAACCGGAGGATCTACCCAAGGATAATCCAAAGTTAGAAATAGCAGTCCTTAGGTATGATTGGAGATGAATGTATATGGGAATAATGCCGACTAAGATTGAGCTAACACTGGAACAATCACAACAAGGTGTTAGTAATGACGTCCTGGTAAGCATTGAAGGCGTTGAAGAATGAAAAAGAAATGTATGGATAAAGGGTCTAAAGAAAGAAGCCCTCCACACAACTTAAGGCAGAAACCAGGTCAATACATATGCTGTCAGAATCACAAGTTGATTGCTGACATTGAAAACGACATCATGGACCCAGTGATGCAATGCACAACCCTTCTCAGCCATTTGGGTTTCTCTCAACAGAAACTTGTCTCATTTGTCACGGAGATACACACTTACTATTACATCTATCACTCCGAATTGTTGATATTTAATCAGTGGCAATAGCTCACCTCGAAGTACTAAAACCAAAATGCACTAATCGAGTCTAGAGCCAAGAGATCAATAAAAAATCTCGTTAGGACACATTCCATTTCAAACACTTGTTGAACATCATTAGGTTCACAAGCTGTTATCAAGAGTCCTACGCAATATCATTATGATATTTGCCAGAACATCCGAGTGATACTAATGTATTCACAATGAAGATGGAAATCCTGCTTGAGCCAGCATCAAACAAGCTCTTGGTAGGTGACTTGCGAGATTCTATATGAATCAAACTTGTGACAACTGGATATCGATTTGGTCCAGTAAATGAATTGACGGTTGATGAATTTTGATAAAAACATAACTCTCTCGATGTGTTACAAAAACTCTTTAACGAGTGACACGTCGATTGATTTTCAAATCAATTTTCTCGTTTATCACTAACGTAAACCTGCAGGTCAAACGGTGGTAACGGCAACCTCAATCCCATTCAAATGCTCAATCTACGAAGACATACTATCTAGAAAGCTTAAGATTTAAAGACAAAGACTTCCGCAAACTCTGATTTGAAGCTTTCAAGATAATGCAAAAGTATGAGCATGTTGGTCAAAGACATAAGATCGCAAGATGGCATAGACGATAAAGACAATGACAAAGGCTCAAAGTCAAGATCACAAAGCATGAAGGAACAAGCTTACAACAAACAACGAAGACAAAGACCAAGAACACTCGAGCTTAAACGACAAAAGCAATCTCACTGATCTCATGAAGGAGTGTCATCAATGAACTCACTTCGGGGGAGATTGTTAGCCTTAATTTTATTGAGTCAATAAAGGAAGCTCGTTCCCGTGTTCAAGACCTCACTTCGGGGGAGATTGTTAGCCTCAATTTTATTGAGTCAATAAAGGAAGCTCGTTCCCGTGTTCAAGACCTCACTTCGGGGGAGATTGTTAGCCTCAATTTATTGAGTCGAACAAGGAAGTTTGGTCACTCTACGATGGAGCTTCGGTCTTTAATTAGTTAATGTTGTAATAGGATAATATCGGGAATCGAGCTCGATAGATAACCTAATATTGTATATGTTTTGGGTTTAATCCCAAGCAAAACCCGAGCCCGGGTCCTAGTTAAATATCCCGCGCGTCACTTTTAAGTGTCGGGGTATATAAGGAACTTTTCCACTTGGAAAAGTTAGTTGTTCATTTTCTAAATAATTCCATTTTCCATATTCTCTCATCTCTCTCTCTCTTCTTTCTCTCTCTAGAACAACTCCTTCCTTTCTCTTTTCTAGTTCGATTCGTGTATGATATATATGTTATGAAGTGATTACGGGATCCTACAGGTATGTCTGATTCTTTATTTGATATTTACCAGAATGTTGAATCTTTCAAAGAACTATGAAATTCCTTAGAGGCCAAATATATGGCTGAGGATGCATCAAGTAAGAAGTTCCTTGTTAGTAATTTCACAAATTACAAGATGACTGATTCAAGACCAGTCTTGGAATAATACAATGAACTTCTTGGTATACTTAGAAGGTTTACACAACATAAGATGAACATGGATGAATCCATTCAGGTTTCATGTATCATTGATAAACTTTCCCCTTCATGAAAAGATTTCAAGCACACCTTGAAACATTTGAAGGAGGAATTAACTTTTGTTGAGTTGGGCAGTCATCTGCGTATTGAGGAGTCCCTTAGAATGCAGGATAATGACAAGCCAAAAGGCAACAATGTTGCTGGTCCTTCAGTTGTCAATATGGTGGAGCATAACAACTCCTCCAGGTACAATGACAACAAGGGTAAACGTAAGCATCATGATAACACCAAAGCTGATCCTAACAAAAAGTCTAAAGTGACTTGTTGGAAGTGTGGGAAACCTAGACACTTGAAAAAAGATTGCAGAGGTGGAAAAGTTTGGCACAAAGCCATGTCAGGTACGAAATGGTTCAGTGGAATGGTTTTACCGAAACTCGCTAAATAGGTCGAATATGTTTTACTAAAATCTTTTCAGGTTTATTATGTTACATATGTATCTGAAGCTTACTTTGTGCAGGATGATGATGTTGCGTGGTGGGTTGACTCAGGAGCAACAGTTCATGTGTGTAAAGATAGATGTTGGTTCAAGACCTATGAGTCGTTGAATGATGGATCTATTCTTCACATGGGAAATGAGTCAACAGCCTTGGTGCATGGACGTGGTTGTGTAGATCTTAAGTTTAGTTCTGGAAGAATTGTTTTCGTGTTAGTTTTGCATGTTTCTAATATAAGAAGAATTTGGTTTCTAGTAAGTGTTATTGAATAATTGTGGTTAATAAAATAAGTGAATTGAATATAAAAAATTTGTTTATCTAAACATGGTGTGTTTATTGGTTTTGGTTATTTGAGTAATCAAATGTTCAGGCTTAATATTGTTAATGATAATATTGCTTCAGCCTTTATGTCAACCTCTAAACTGAATGATTCAATCCTATGGCATGCTAGACTGGGCCATGTCCTTAAGAGGACGCAAGATATGTCTAAGGACTGGTTAATCTCAGCTTTTGACATAGACACTGAAAAGTGTAAAACTTGCATGCTGAACAAAATAACTAAGAAACCATTTTAAAATGTAAAACGTGAAACTAAGTTTTTTAAGCTGATCACATTTGGGGGATTTATGTAATCTGCATGCTACTCCTTCACTGGGGAATAAAAATACTTTGTGACATTTATTGATGATGCTTCTAAGTTTTGTTATGTTTATTTATTGCATTCAAAGGATGAAGCATTAGATAAATTCAAAGTATTCAAAACTGAAGTTGAATTACAACAAGAGACCCAAATCAAAAGATTTAGAACTGATATGGGAGGTGAGTACATGGATATTCTGTATTTTCAGTCTGTTGG
The DNA here is from genome assembly GCA_026074375.1 of Tanacetum coccineum. NCBI lineage: Eukaryota > Viridiplantae > Streptophyta > Magnoliopsida > Asterales > Asteraceae > Tanacetum > Tanacetum coccineum. The sequence continues at coordinate 21,175 of BQNB010005729.1, read as the reverse complement.
TATTATCCATGAAACGACTGCCCCTTATACTCCACAACAAAATGGTATATCTGAAAGGAAAAACAGAGTACTAAAATAAATGGTTAATTCCATGTCCTACTCAAGAATAAGTCAAGGGTTCTAGGGTGAAGCTATGTTGACAACTTGCTATTTATTAAATAGGGTTCCTAATAAAAGGAACAAGACTACCCCTTATGAAATCTGGAACAAAAGAAAGCCAAACATGAACTACCTCAGGGTTTGGGGTTGTAGGTAGTTGTTAGACTCGATGATCCAAAAATGAAAACTTTGGGTATAGAGGTATAGATTGCACATTCATTGGATATGTTGAGCATTCCAAGGCATCCAGGTTCTATGTTATTGAACCTAATGATTTAGTTTCAATTAACTTAATAATTTAATCAATGGATGCTATCATTAATGAGAATAGATTCTCATCAGTCCCTAAACCAAGCCTCAGGATTTCTAATGGAACTGAAGACATTGGTGGTTCAGTGGTCCCTGAAAAGGTCACCGAAGGGGTTGTAGTTCAACAACCTGAACCTGAGCTTATGAAAAGCAAAAGGAATAGGACTCCAAAGAACTTTAGACCTAACTATATTTTCAATTATACTTAATTAAGGAACAAGAGATGAGGTCTCTAACCAACACTCCTATTGATTTAATGTTGAGGATGACCCTAAAACATTTATGAAGCGATGAAGTCCCAGGATGTTGCTTTCTGGAAAGAAGCAATTAATGAAGAGATGGACTCCATCATGGGCAACAACACTTGGGTGTTGGCTGATCTACCTCCAGGTTGCAAACCTCTTGGTTGTAAATGGATCTTCAAAAGAAAACTAAAGGTAGATGGAACTATTGAAAAGTTCAAGGCAAGGCTGGTCATTCAAGGCTTTAAACAAAAGTCAAGAATAGACTACTTTGATACTTATGCTCCAGTGGCTCGTATCAGTACCATAAGACTGCTGATTGCTATGGCATCAATTCACAATCTGATTATTCATCAGATGGATGTGAAGACAGCTTTCTTGAATGGTGACTTGGAAGAGGAGGTTTATATGAATCAACCTCAGGGCTTCATCATGTCTGGCGATGAAAACAAGGTGTGTAAACTGATTAAGTCTCTATATGGACTAAAGCAGGCACCTAAGCAATGGCATCAAAAGTTTGATGAAGTGGTTTTGTCTAATAGTTATTTACTTAACCAAGCTGACAAATATGTATATAGCAAATTTGATGAATCTGGTAAAGGAGTCATCATTTGTTTATATGTTGATGACATGTTGATCTTTAGCACTGACCAAGTTCAGGTTGACCTGACAAAGGAATTTTTGTCATCAAAGTTCTCTATGAAGGACATGGGGGAGGCTGATGTTATCCTTGGTATAAGGATTAAACATGAAAGTAATGGAATAGCAATTTCTCAGTCTCACTATATTGAGAAGGTACTAAAGAAATTTAATTACTTTGATTGCACTCCAGTGAGTACTCCTATGGATACAAGTGAGAAGCTGATGCCCAATAATGGTCAGGCTGTATCTCAACTTGAGTATTCTAGGGTGATTGGCTGCTTAATGTATGCCATGACTTGTACAAGGCCTGACATTGCATTTGTTGTGGGTAAACTGAGCAGGTATACTAGTAATCCTGGCACTCAGCACTGGCAAGCAATTCAGCGGGTATTGAAGTACTTGAAGAAAACCATGGACTATAGATTGACATTACTGGTTATCCTTCAGGGTTGGAAGGTTACACTGATGCAAGCTGGATCAGTAACACTGAGGATAATTCGTCTACAAGTGGCTGGGTATTCCTGCTTGGTGGTGGTGCAATTTCTTGGGCTTCCAAGAAGCAAACTTGCATTACTGGTTCAACAATGGAATCTGAATTTGTGGCTTTAGCAGCTGCTGGTAAGGAAGCTGAATGGTTGAAAAACTTGCTCCTTGAGATTCCATTATGGGTCAAACCTATAGCACCTATTTCTATCCGCTGTGATAGTGCTGCTACATTGGCAAAGGCTTATAGCCAGATGTACAATGGAGAAGTGATTGGTCCCAAACTACACCTTAAAATATATAGTATAATAAATATAAAATATATAGCAAGAATAGTCTAAAAGCAGAATCAATGAAACCGAGAAGTAGTATAGAATGTTCCCGGGTCGTTTATCCCCAACGAGGCTGGACTGGAGAATCGATACAGTCGAAGATTTGAGTTTGAATGAAGGAATTGATTTGGGAGATTGAAAAAGTCAAATTAAACAATAACAAACTAAAACGTTTAAGAAAAACCTAGAAATTACGAAATTAAACTGAAAAACGGAAGCACGAATCCCGAACAAAGGGGGAAAAACCTAAAATCTTTAAAAATAACCCTACGAAGAATTTTTCACTTCTAAACTACTCTACGGGACAAATAACGAAGAATGAAAAAGACTAGACCGAAAACGGAGTTCGTTTGACCCAAAAACGAGTCAACACAAAATCCCGCACCCGGACCGTTCTTTAAAAGAGGAAAAGTTGTAAAAATGACCCTACGAAAAATTTTATATTTTTCCTACAAACTAGATGACAAAAGAAAATTTTCTAAAAAAGCAAAATATTTTTTTGATAATTTTTGTATTTTTTATGAATTTTTAAAAGTTTTAACTAAATTAAATTATAAAAAATAGTAAAAGACTACGAAAAATTCTGAAATTTTTTTACAAAATACTAGATGCTAAAACAGTCCTAGGAAAAATAAGAAACAAAAATAAGCTAAAGAAATAAGCCCCGAAATAAGCTATTGCAGCTTAACAGCTTATAAGGGTAAAATGACTATAAGAGTCAATGCCCTTGAGTCTTTAACGAAAAAGACCCAAGGGCGCAGTGGTAGAGTGTGTGTGTAAAAGGGGGATGTATCGCTTGGTCCCGGGTTCGAGTCTTGCTCACCCGGGCCAAGTGTCTTTCCCCTTTTTTTTTTTTGAAAACTCAAAGAAGCAAAGTTGTTAAGCTCGTGGGGCTTAACAACTTTGTCTTCTACAACTTTTGCTGAAAAGCTGTCAATAAGCTTAAAAATAAGCTTAAAGTTTGACAGCTAAGCTTAAAGAGCTTAAGAGCAAAATGGCTTAAGTCTTTTTGGGCTTAGGGTCGAAATAAGCTAGGACTTGGACTAGATAAGCTAAAGGGGCTTAAACTAAACCTAGGTAAGCTAAAAGGCTTAAAGCTTAAGGCTAAATAAGCTGGGACAAAGGGCTTAATGACAGAAAGCTTAAAACAAGCTTAAAAGGCTAAGAAGCTAAAATGGGCATTCAAATAAGCTACCTAAAGGGAAATAAGCAAACTAACTATCTAACTTAATCTAAAAAGCTATTGAGAGCTAAAATGAGCTAATTTCATAAGCTAAATAAGCCTAAAGTGAAAAATAAGCAATCCCTAAGCCTAAGTCATGTGAAAACAGCCAAAAGGCAAGTTTGTGCTTAAAAATAAGCACACAAATGAGCTTCCTAAGGTCTGAAAATCAAGAGGCTTATACAAGAGCTTATTGGCTCTTGAAATAAGCCAATAACTTGGGCTTAAATGCTCTTAATGGCTGAGAAAAATAAGCCTAAAGTCTCCCCTTTGCACCAGGGGAGCTTTAAGGCAAATCTCAAGGGCTTATTTGACAGCTTATTTAAGCTGTCAAATAAGCTCATAATTCACACAAATAACTAAAACAGATTGAGTGTTTCTAGATAAACAGCTAGTGCACCAATTTGAGCTTTTCAAATCATTTTACTTGCTTATTTTTGATTGTGAAAAAGGCTTTTGTCTTTTTTTTAAAACTATATTAAAAAGAGACTTGGGTGTTTTTGACTTACTAAGTCAAAAGACCCAAGGTGTTTGCAACCCCTTTTTTTACACCACAAAACAAACCTTTTTGACACTTTAACTCACAATCACAAGTGCTTATTCAAATAAGCACTTGTGGAATTCTTTAAAAGTCACAGTTTAACAAAATGGTTTATAAAAACTTTAAAAAACAATTTTAAGACTTAAAAACTTTTAACAACTGCTTAAATGAGCTTAAGAACTTAAGCTGAACCTAACTAGATGACCCCAACCCATGCCAAGACTTGTTTTGACCCATTTTAAGGCTTATGCCAAACACCCTTTTACTTTAAAGCTGTCAAAGCTAAGTGGACTTAAAATCTATTTTGAAGCTAAAACTTTTAAAACCTTTTATCCTACTCTTACTAATTAACCACTCATTAACTATTTTGACCCTAAAACTTGCAGTTTAAGTGTAAAAATAAGCCAGTTATCTCAGCTAGCCACCTTACACATATTTGACACATCAATTAAGAAAATGAGAAATTCAACAATGACTAAGTAAAGAATACTTAAAACAGATACAAGATAACTAATTGAGCATGATTGAGTATTAATAAACACTAATGAGAATCAATAAGCTAATCTAGTTAAGCTAAATTTACTCTAATTTAGAGATAAGAATTGAGACCTTTACTTTGTAGTCTCAGGCTACTAGGCTGCTCTTTCTGAGTGAGCAGCCTTATTTCAGGTCCCTAATGGCTACCTTAGCCTCTAAACCAGCTTTAAAAGCTCAATAAGCTCTTTGTAGCTTATTACTCCAAATAGCTTTAACAATGAATCAAATGAACACTTATGAACTCAAATGGACTAAATACAGTTTTAAAAAGCTTCTAGTGATATTAAAACACTTTTTAAAACAAGAGAATATATAATAAGCTATTTGAGCTTATTACAAGCTTATTAGCTGAATTCGGCTTATTACTTGAAAATTTTAGAGCAAACTTAACACACTGGTTTATATTGCTTAGAAATCGAAAATACAAGTGCAATAACAAGAAGTACAACTGAAAATAAAGGATTTAAAAAATCTTAATTGCAACAGTACACGAAGTCAAAAATTACAAAGGAAATTTAAACATTCTAAAAAAAACTAACTACTCTTTCTTCTGCCTTCTTGTCTCTTTTATAGGGAGACCTTGTGTTAGTTGTGTGAGAGGGGGAAAGCAAACACATCCTAGCCCTTCATTTTCATCAAAAATCAATCTTGGTCGTCGAAAAATGCTTGGGGAGATGTGGGATTGCCAACTTGGCAATCTCACAGCTGGGAAAGGTAGTGGAGGAGGGGGGAGGTGAGTATCCATGGGGGTGGAGAAGAAACGCAGGGTAAAAGTGAGGTGGGGAACCCGTGATTTTGTTTTGGGTTTTTTGGGTTTCAAAAAAAGCGGAAAAGGATTGTAATAAAAAAAGAAGAGTGACAGGGTATAAGTTTGGAATATTGGCACAAATGGTCCCTCTAGGTTATATGTTGGTTTGCAACCATGGTCCTTTTTGTTATATAACTTTGAGGACTTGGCAAGATTAGTCCCCAAGAGTTATATAACTAGTTACACCCCACGTCCTTGGTGTATTACAAGTATGGGGATTTTGGGGTGGGGTGCGGGGTGGGGCAGTTTTGCCCCCCACTTGTTACTTTGCTTAATTGGCAATATGACCCTTCTCTTCTTTTTTCCTCTTTTCTTCTTCACATATAAGTTTAGGGATTTATAAGTTTAGTCCCTAAACTTATATTTCTTTGACTTTTGACCTCGGGGTTGACTAGGGTTGACATTGTATTGACCCGTTGACTTTTCTTGTTGACTTTTTGACTTGATTGACTTTTCGGCTTCGATTTGGCTTTGTCTTTCACAGTCTTTTCCATTCCGAGTCCGGTTTTGTCGTTTTGGCTTTGTTTTTCGTCCTTTTCTTAGATATCCGTTCCTGCACAATACAATTAGCAAAACAAGCATATATTTGGCATTTTAAGTCCGTTTTTGGTTATTTTAGCTCGTTTTTAAAGGTAAAAGGTATGTGTATTTAAGCACATACCAGAAAGTCTAGACACTTAGGTGTTAGGCATTGCGTAAATGGTTGAAGTTAATCGTAAGAGATCGAGAAGAAATTAGTCCATATGTATAAGTATCCTTATATAACACCAGCATTGACGCTCAAGGGAGTAAATGAAAAATCAGGAAGTACACGAAAATCAAAATGATCAATATTTATATAACGGACCAATATAAGGTAAATAGTAAAACATCATATGATAGACGTAAGAGAGCAAAATTATAACCAAGTGTTATATAATCATTATTCATGTAATTTGCAATATGGATGCAAAAGAGAGCATATAAGTTACCTGGGAGCAAGCGCGTGCGGATATCAGATAAACAAGGAAAGACTCTATATTTTGAAAAACATGGTCATAGTCTAGGTTTTGAAAACGACCTAGTTCTCTATGACTTCAGCTCTGATACCATCTGTAACACCCCCAAAAATCAGGACAACGCAGCGGAATGGTAACATTGGGGTGCTACTTCAGGGCACAAAACACAAGTCACGGAAAACGACCTTAAAATGGACGTTTTAAATAAAGTCATATTCTATTTAATAAAAGATCAGAGTTGCAACAGGTTTCATTTATAATGTATTAGAAAACATTGTCAAAACGTTTGTCAAATAGTACTCAAGTTATTAAGCCTTCAAAAATATATATATCCGCGCGACTCGAATGCTCCCAATGCTCCACTAGCAAAATAGTAACCTGAAAATACATGCTAAAACGTCAACAATAATGTTGGTGAATTCATAGGTTTAAGTAAAAAGCAGTATTGAAATAATTTAAGAAATATTTCAGAAGAAAAGTAGCGTTACAACATTTAAAAGTGTTATTTCCGAAATCCATCCGAAATCCAAGTAGTGATTCAGTAAATCAAGAAGTATTTAAAAGTGGACCACAAGATCGAAGTAATGGTGGACTAAGTACATATTCCGAAGTCCAAAACAAGTAAGGTAGACAAGGGAAACAAATTCACCAAGTCTAAGTATATATTATTGCACTAAGCTCATGACACCGAACCTTAACGTAATAAACTGTAATCAAACCAGTACTCGAGGTTTGTGCCCCAACACGGATACAGATGTTACAAAAACATCCTACGAATTTTCTCAATACAGATGTTGCCAAACATCCTACGAATTTTCTTCAAATGTTAAATGCGTCAATGGTCAACTAGAAACCACAGCCCAGACGGGGATGGTCAGTCCCGATAGATCTATCCATAACACTAGCGTATACCCAGCAGGTAATTAACGGTTCATGATAAAAGGGGACTTAAATGGCAATACGGTAACTTAGGCAATAATAATCAGGCAGTAATCTGGATAGCATACACTTTGAAAAACACTTGTGTCCAATAGTAAAACAAGCAATGTAATTCACCCCGTAAAGTTTGTAAAACAATCAAGTAGTAAAAAGGGGGCTATGAACTCACAAAGTATTGAAAGGTAATTGTACTGTAGTAAAATATACAAGTTTGTAAACGAGCATGTATTCCCCTCGCGGGTTTATAAAACATTGAAAATTATTTATAGGTCGTATAGCTCATCATACTATCGTTCGGGCTATCATAATTAAGAGGTCATGTAGTGAACGTATGAGGAGCTAGGACACTTTAAATCGTAAATCCAACAACTCGTCGATACGCCACCCCGAAGAGGCCTCATTATGAAACTCCCTAGTAATATAGCACTTTGCTTAATACCACATATAGGTCTATATAGTTCAATCACCATCTAATTGTTTTGGTAAAATTGTGTTTAATAAGTAAAAACGTTTATAATTACCGTTTTAGTAAAACTGGCGTAACTTTCGCGTTTTAAGTCCGATTTTGACGTTTCTTATGCCCACGCTTTCGTATTAGGACGAGTTATCATAATTTGACATTTTCATATTTTTGACCCTCTGATGAACAGTACTTTTTACTGTTCACACCAGTTATAAAGTTATTTTTATAGTTTTAATTATCGTAAAACCCGTAAACGTCATATTTTATTCGTTATAGCTCCGTTTTTAGTGATTCTTTCGAGTACGTTCTCGTAATTGAAAGTTCTACTTATTTATGAGGTTTACAAAAATAATTATTTCTGTCATGAACAGTAACTTTTATAAAAATAGTTTTACGACTCCGTTTATTAACGTATAACTTGTTTTTACCGTATCTTTTTCGTTATTAATCCGTTTTTTGAGTTTCTTATCTTTTTAGAATCATCATGATGTGTATTATCTTTATAAATGTAAAACCCACTGTCTAAGGCACGAATAAAAATAGCCAGCAAATATCTTTAACCTCACATGAAATCATAAACTTTCTTTAATTAACTTTTAATCACTAGTTTATACTAAAACACTTTCCACTTAAACCAACATGTTAACATACTTATAATTCCTTTATTCCATGATATTATCAACTACACAACATATATAAAAGTGTTCAAAATCATAACCACAAGTAAGTTATCCATTTAACATGTTTAAAACCCTAAATGGTGATTTAGTTATATAAAACATGTAAACACATAAAAATGATAAAAGTAAAGACATAAAGGTTTATAGATAACCTTAATGAGATGTAGTGTGATGAACCAAAGTATCTAAACCCTTGTTTAGATATAAAACCAAAGCTTGCACTCTTGAAACCCTAGTTTTCTAATGAAAACCCTAATCTTACTTAATCCTTTTAAATGGTAACCAATGCTTCAAATCACCTTGAGGTATCTTAGATATGTTGTAGGAATGTGTGTAAATGTTTGTAGAAAATTTTGTATGGATTGAGTATGGTCTTTGTGGTATGCCGTGAGCTAGAGAGGAGAGAAAAGGAGAGGTTTTGATCTTTTTTTTAGTGTCAAGTGTATGTATGTGTTCTTCTCTACATACTTGTATTATATAAGTATTAGCTAGTCAAAAGATGCAATAGTGGTCTTGGGAACAAGATGAGGGAAACATGGAAGCCTTATGGTCTTGATTGGAAAAGTATGGAACATGCCATGGTTTTAAGGAAGCTTGTCTAATATCTAGATATTTTCTTGCTTTCTATCTATATGTATTTCGTGTATATATGTATGTAAGTAATATATTGTGTAAATTTTTGGGTATTGGGTACACTTGTGGGTATTTGTTGAAGCGTAGAAAAGTTTTGGTGGTTCCGGGTATGCCTAAACGTATTTTATTGCGAAACGTAAACGTTTTACGTAACCAATAAAAATAAAATATAAAAAGTTGATTATTACTTTCGTAAAAATAATATATTGCTTGCTTGACGAAAACTTTAATTCGTTTGGTGTCCGTTTATGCTAATTGTTGATTTATAGCTTACGCGATTTAACTTAACTATTAAAAATAAAAGTAAACGCGTACGAGAAAAAAAGTTACGAAGAAAAAATAATAATTGTATATAATAGATGACATCGTATATTGACCTGACAAAAATACGGAATGTTACAAATATCCAATAATGAGCCTTTTTATTTTGAAAAACCATGGTTGGGGTTTTTACAATGACAAAGACGGGAGGTTGACCGTGATAGGAATTCTTCGTTTATGTAATCCCTTTAAGAAATGCCACTTTGACATCCCATTTGTATTAATTGAAGTCACGTGCCACAAGCATAAGAAAGGGAGGATTCGGATAGATTTTTATCTTGCTACATGGTGCATAGGTTTCATCATAATAATCTATGCCTTCTTGTGGTTTGTATCCCGTGTGTAAACAAGTCTAGCTTTGTTTCTAGATACGACACCATTTTCATCTAATTTATTTTTAAAGACCCATTTAGAACCTATTATGGTTTGGTTATCGGGTGGAGGAACAAGAGTCTAAACATCATTTGTTTTGAATTGGTTTAAATTTTTCTTGCATAGCATAGTACAAGTTCATCTGGTATGTCATCTTTTACTTTTTTGGGTTCTATTGAGGACACGAAACTAAAGAAGTTACTTGATTTTGGACCTTGAGATCTTCTAAGGGTTCCTTTCGTTAGTTTACTATGACCGCGTCTATGGGATGGTCTTTAGTTTCTTTAGAAGTTAATATTTCTTGTTTTAATGGTTTCTTATTCTGGATTTCCTGTGTCTTCTATTTGGGTTTTCTATGATTTGGTTTCATTGTATCATATTCTACTAAAGGGTGGAAGGACTTTGGAGGTGGGCTTTCGTCGAATCTCACATTTAGGGATTCTTCGATCCTCATGGTTTCTTTATTTAGAATTGCATATGCTTTACTATTAGGGGAGTAACCAAGAAATACGCCTTCGGTAGATTTAGGGTCAAATTTGGTGAGATAGTCCTTGGTATCTATGTAGTTAAACATTTACTACCAGGAAACCGTACAAATATTCATACAAGAGGGATTTTTTCCTTTGAAAAGCGCGTAGGAGTTTTTTCGAGGATGGGTCTTATCAAGATAATATTTAAGATATTAGGTGGAGGTGTCGACGTCACTTTGCACCAAATTTCTTTAAGGGATGATTGTTTGTTCATTAAGCATGGTTTTACTCATTTCTTGTAAAGTACGGTTTTTACGTTCAACTACCCCATTTGATTGTGGAGTACGAGGAGCCGAAAAGTTATGGGTGATACCATTAGCATCATAAAATGCTCTAAATTGTACTTCATTATCAAATTCCCGACCATGATCCGTGCGGATTGAAATAATGGGGCAACCTTTTTGAACTTGGATCTTTTTACTCATTATTTCAAAGTGGTCAAAAGCTTCAATTTTGTGTTTTAAAAATCTTGTACAAGTGTATCTTGAGTAGTCATCGACAATTACCAAAGTGTAGAAGTTTCCTATGTAACTTTGAACGGCCGATGGACCAAACAAGCCCATATGTAAAAGTTCTAGACACTTAGTTTAGAAACCATGTTTTTGGCCTTATGGCTTGCGTGTACTTGTTTTCCAATGTTACAGGCATCACAAAATTGACTTTCAAATTTTAGTTTAGGCAAGTTTCTAACAAGCTCTTTAGATGATAGCGATTGAATAAGTCGCATATTGGCGTGACCCAATCTTCGATGCCATAAGGTTAAAGTATCATCTATCGTGGTTAGACAAAGACTATCTTTAGGTGAGTTTCCCATTTTCATTATATAAAGACCATTTTTCCTAATCCCTCTTCCTATGGTAATGTCGTCCTTAAAGTATTTCACTACCGGTGTCACTAAATAGTACTTTGCACTTTTTATCACATATTTGTCCTATATTAAGTAAATTAAATCTAAGATTTTCTACATGGCTAATATCATTAATAGTAAGAAAGTTGTGAGTGATTGTACCTTTTCTGATGATCTTGCTTTTAGTGTTACTACCAAACACCACGTAACCTCCGTCTATAGCCTTATAAGTTGAAAAGAGATCTTTGTTCCTCGTCATATGTCTTGAGCATCCGCTATCTTTGATCCACTTGTTCGGTTCTAACTTTACTTTTAGACGTACCTATAATCACAACGCAACTCAAGCATTTGGTCCCCAATATCTCATGTGTCCGTTAGCGTTATACATGCCGTTTGGTTGGTTCATGTTTGGGTATGGAGGACAAGATCCACATGTACCAAAGTTAGGGGGTTGAAACTGATAACCTTGTTGTGTCGAATAGTTCCAACCAACTTGATGGTAGTTGCTTTTCGGATATAGTGTTTTGGTTCTCCTATGGGGTGTTTTAGGGTGTGTTTGGATTTTACTTTTTCCATGTCCTTGACTAAGTTTTAGGATTGGCGTTTGTTTTACATTCCTTACAGGAGTGTTTGATGGAGGCTTCCTGGTTATTTGTACAAAACTATTTCTTTTTAATAAGTTAGATTCCAAAATTTCAAATTCCTCTGTAAAGGGCCGGTTCCCTTCGTTTGAACTGGCTGATTCTCTTGTAGAGGGAACCGGCATCGCCGGTCCTACAGTAGACATTTCTTTGTCTACAGGACCTAATTTTTCGGCTTTTGTTTTCCTAGTAGAAGCTATGTCTTCTGTGAATCCTAGCCCATGTTTATCTTTTAGTGATCTTTGGTTATCAATCATTTCTTGCAGGAAGTAACTACTACTTTCAAAACTAGCTAGTTTTAATGATAGAGAGATAACTTTAGATTAAAGGTTGTCACATGATTCACATTTGAGACAAGCTTCTTTGTTCCTTTCTAGTTGTTCTATTCTTTTTCTATTGTCACAAGCTTCGTTTTTTAACAATTCGTTTTTAGCCTTTAGGTGTTTGTTGTTGATTATCCTAATACTAATTTTGCATTACTTGTTATACTCATTTTGTAATGGTTCACTATCTAAAGATGAACTACTATAGTAGGGAGTGTCGGAGAGTACCTCATTGTTGTCAAGTGCCATGAGACAAATTTCTTCCTTCTTTGAGTCTTCTTCACTCTCGCTCCAACACCCAACAATGAATGCCTTTTGATCGTTGTAGGAGTGTTTGGGATAATCACTTATGAAGTGATTTGGAACACCGCACTTAAAGAACCTACGATATTCTTTCTCCTTTTTGTCTTCCTTTATCTTTAGGAAGTTATTTTTGTCGTCATGAGGTTGGCGGACAAACTTTCCTCTTCTTCTAAAGAGATTTTTGAAATCTCTTACGGCCATGGCATACTCTTCATCGTCACTCTCCGAGCAAGATACTTCTTCATAACTTGCAATTTTTCTTGCTTTGAGTGCAAGTGACTTGTATTTTTCTTTCTTGCTTTTAGAGATCTCCGAGTCGTTTTCAAGCACTACTTCATAGACTTTTAGATTGCCGATGAGCTCATCTAGAGGTAGTGTTGATAAATCCTTGGATTCTTCTATTACCGTCACCTTTGGCCGCCACTTAGTGGCGAGAGCCCTAAAGAATTTCCTAACATGATTACGACTTGAAAAGGATTCACATATAATAATAGTATTAAATCTAGTAAAAGCACAATCAATAGTTTCATCATCGAAAATAACAAATTCTTCATATTTTTCATAAGGAATGACTTCTTCCTTACCGATATCCTTATTTCTAATGGTGGGTTTATAGTTACCATAAACTATAATTTGCCAAAGATCAATATCCTTAGACTTTACATAAGTTTCAAAACGGTTTTTCCATTATATAAAGCAATTAGCCCCAAAGAGAGATGGTCGTTGCATAGATTTGCCTTCTTTGTAGTTTTCGAAATCCATTATCGTTTTAAAGATTTAAAATACAATTAAAAACTTTAGTAACCTAGCTTTGATACCAATTGTGGAAAACTAGAAGGGGGGTTGAATAGTTTTACCGTTTTAAAATTTTGCTTTTGTTAAAATCTTATGTGAAGTTTGACAATATTGATGTTTGGTTAGCAATCTAATTATATATGAAATGTATGTAAGTAAAGAGTTATAAAGATAGAACCAAGACACAAGCGTTTATAGTGGTTCGGCTATAAGGACACTGTCCTTTCCCTACTCCACTCCCCGAGTCACCTACTCGAGAGTTAGTAAACACTAGTCACCAATCTCCTTCAACCGACAAAGAAGCCTCACAATGTTGCTTACACCTTTTAATGGTACAAATCTAAATACCAGATTCTTCACAAGGTAGAATCACACCAATATCACTACACTTGATTTACAAAGACGATGAATACAACTACAACTACTATATGATGTACAAGAATCAGAAATTTGATCTTGGTATGCAATGGAGAAGCGAAACAAGATACTTGCAACTTGATCGTCTTAAAGGGGTGTTTGGCAATTTCTTCCTTGAAGAGAATTACCTACAAATGCATAAAGAAACTAAACAAGAACTTGAGAGGAGAGAATGATCAGTAGATTAGAGAGATTAGCATATGAAGAATGGGTGAGAAAAACATGAGAATTAGCTTGGTATTTATAGACCTATACTGCACTGTAGCCCGGTTCTGCTGGTTCCATTACAGAATAAAACTGGCTAGTATAACACAAGTGAACCGGCAAGTGTTGTAGCCCGGTTCTCTGGCTCAGATAGAACCGGCTGTGTTAGCCAATGGAACTGGCTTCTTGACATAAAATCCGAATTTTAGATTGCCAAATCTTGAAAGATTATATGTAATCTTGGTTGATTACCCTAAGATATTATAGGGTGATTGTGTCATCAATGATTCAAAAATATTTGAAGGTTTATTAAAAAAAAGAATCTAAGTTACTAAAAATGGAAAGGTATGTATTTTTATAAAGTTTTTTGGGTATGAAATGTGTGTGATTTAGGTGGTTTACTTGATATGATTTTTAGAGTTGTTATCAACAAAATATAGTAAGATCGTAAAATAGAAATAAACGTTTTTACCGGTTTATTTGTATTAGCACACCCCTACACTTCTTTAGTTGTGATACATGTAAAACATTGTGTATATGTGACTGAGGAGGGAGTAATAACTGATAAGCAATTTCACCTACTCTTCTAATTACTTCAAAAGGACTGTAAAATTTAGAGGAGAACTTATTATGCTTGCCATGCCTGATGGAGACTTATCTGTATGGTTGGAGTTTAAGCAAAACCCAACCACGAACTGCAAAACTCCTTTCACTCCTATTCTTGTCTGCTTGTTGTTTTATTATATTTTGTGACCTTTTCAAAGGGAACTAAAGTATGTTAATAGCTTCCTTTCTGGCCTTTAAGGTTCTGTCTACAACTTTGACTCTACTCTCACCTCCCAAGTAAGGCACATGAAGAGGTGGTGGTTGACCATACATGACTTCAAAAGGTGTAGTATTGATAAAGGAATGGAAATTGGAATTATACCATAATTTTGCGAAAGCTATCCACTTAGACCATTCTTTAAATAGTTCTCTAGTCATACACCTCACCCTTCCAAACATAAATTGACAACTTATGTCTAACCATCTGTTTGAGGATGGTATGCCGTAGACATAAATAGGTTTACTTGCAAGAGCTTAAACAATTCCTTCAAATATTGGCTCATAAAAACTTTATCTCTATCAGAAACAATGGATTCAGGCAATCCATATAACTTGTAAACTGAGTCCATAAAGACCCGGGCTACTTGCATTGAAGTAAAAGGATGAGAAGTAGAAGAAAGTAAGCATATTTACTCAATCTATCCACTACCACAAGAATTACATTCTTGCCATTTGACTTTGGCAACCCTTCAATGAAATCCATAGAAATACTCTTCCAAACTCCTTGTGGAATAGGAAATGGTTGTAGCAAACTAGGGTAAGAACCGAGATTAGGTTTGTTTTTCTGGCAAACCAAACACTCCCTTACTAGATGCTTGACCTCTTTTCTTAGCCTTTTCAGATAGAAAATGGATACTACCTTTTGAGTAGTAACTTGTACTCCAGAGTGGCCTCTAATACTACACTCGTGAATATGTTTCAACAACTCAAGCCTTAATTGGTTGTCGCTACCAACTACCAACTTGTTTTTCCCCAATAACTTTCCATTTACCCAAGCATTGTGTTTCTTTGCAAAAGTACCAAATTACAGACCTTCAATGATTTCTGTAAGTTGCACATCATGATCCCAGCTATTAACAACTCTTTGGAAGAGGCTGATAGAAATAGTAGAAGTAGTCAAACTAAATAAAGCACTTTGGTTTTCTAATCTTGACAAAGCATCAGCTGCTCCATTATCACTGCCCTTTTTATACATGAACTCTTAGTCAAACCCCATCAACCTAGGCAACCATTTCATTTGGGTAAGAGTAGTGATCATTTGGTCTAAAAAGTGGTTTAAATTGACATGGTCAGTTTTGATCACAAAATGTCTATCTAACAAATATCCTATCCACTTTTCTAAAGCTAGTATCACATCTAATAATTCCTTTTCATAAGTAGATGACATCAAATAATGTTACTTTTATAGCATCATTTATCCTATGTAAATAACCATTTTGTATAATTATTGCAAAGAATTGTTACTTAATCGTTTATATTTAAGAATTGCAGTAATTATGGAGTACTTGGTAAAGATTAGCTAAAAGGCATACATTCTGGAGCTTAAACAAAGACATTTGAAGATTACTGTTCTAACATCAATACGCCGTATCCATCAAGAAAGATACGGCGTATATGTGCCTGCACTTCACTAAAGACCACGAAGGAACAAGATCAATACGTCGTATCCAAAGAAGATCTATACGCCGTATTCAAGATATAGTAATAAAATATTTTAGAAGATATCGAACGTGGTCCCTACTCCAAGAAACCCCCGATACGCCGTATTGAACTCAGTCAATACGCTGTATCGACCAAATTCCAGACCTTATAAATAGAAACCCTAAAAACAGGTTTTCAGGGTGCTAAATCATATTTTCGATACCTCAACCATAAAAGTTGATTTTCAGAAGAGAAGAAGAGCAGAAGAGGCCGAGCAAAGTAATTAATTCCATAGGAAACAACTTGTAATCACCTATACTTTTGTAATTGTTCATTTTTTGGTATCATTCGTTAACTCAGTTAGTTTACCTTGGCTAAATTATTACTCTTGTATTGATTATGACGTTTGAAGGCTAATACCTTCGGGTATTAGCCATTATTATGAAGATTTGAATGTTTGGTTTTGTTTATCTCAATTGCTTAATTTATTGTTGATTGCTTGTTCATGTTTATCAGTTTATACTTGTTTACGTGCTTTTGTATGCGACCTATCATTCAACTGGATCTAGTGATATGGACCAAGTAATCTAGATGTCGGGATGACTCTCCATATAGTGATTTATACATCTAGACCAATAGGATCACGAATAATAACCTATCTTTGCCTTTAGATTGCGAGCTTAGTTGGACCGGTAGGCGACCCTTAGGATCAACGAGTATGTTCTCAATTAATTGGTAAAGACTTGGTTAGTGGACTACTAGTGTATGAATTGCCTTTAAGCAGTAAGTTGTTAAAGTCTCTATGAGCTAGGGTTTAATAAGATTACCATTGCTTTAATCCCTAAGATAGATTATAATCAACAAATAAGGATGCATTATGCGGATACGTTTAATTGTAACAGAATTCTTCGTATCTAGGTCTTAGGAAGAAGTAGCGCCTAAGTCTTAAAAATGATATGCCGCCTCCAGATAAGTAATCATTGCACCAAATAAATAAACCAACGTTCTAATTAGATTAACCATGGCTAATACAGTTTTTTATATTTGGCTAGACAGATCTTTTAATTTGCTTGCGTATGTTATTGTGTCTTAAGTTGATTTTAGTCACCATAAAACCCGTGCCAGTCTCTCAGGCTGAAAAACCCCCCTTATCCGTTAGATTTAGGATTAACATAGGTTTAGCATATGTTTAACAAAGAATAGAATTAACTTAGTTTAGATAACCAAAATATTAATCCTTAGTGATCGACACCCTACTTACCATGAAACTCCCACCTGACCGGGTACACTGCCTGTTAAAGTGTTGTTTTTGGTAAAGTCGGCAAAATATAAATTTAAAACTTGAAACATAAATTACGACCACACAATGACACATCAAGGTTTTGGCGCCGCTGCCAGGGAGTGAAAAATTTAATCTTAATTTTTATTTGATATTTTGGTTTTTAACATTAGAATAATCTAACCCTTAGGATTAGTGTAGTTTAGAATAGTTAATAATTCTGTATTATTGTTTGTTTGCTTATTGTGTTTGTGTAATATGGCGTATTCAGTTTACTGAATACGACGTATAAGTTATTTGATGGTTTTCTTTCCTAGCAAGTTGATTACAAGATGGACAACCCAAACATTGTTATGGAAGAATACCTCAGGCTTGAAGAAGAAAAAGCTTGTCGGCGTGGTAAGGTGTATAACTAGAAAACTGCTAAGTATGGTAAGATCTGGTATGATGAAGACGTTCACGACCTCAGATCCGTTGAAACCGAATTCCCAGCTATAGTCTTTAATGACAAATTAACATTTAAAAAAGCACTCTCATGTGAACCCACGGTACGTTCTCTTAACAACAATGAAATTGACTTTAGAATATCGTTTGACGAATCCGACGATGAAGATTACACGATAATTTTTGACAAAAAGTCGTTTTCTTATAAAATAATTTCTATCAATGATTTGAAAATGGATTTGGAAAATGATAATGAAAAAGTCAATATGCCTTCGTTTTCATCACCCGAGCCAACGGTCAGTTATTTTGATGATTTAGACTTCCTTAAAGATTTTGAGAATGAATTTCCAGCCATTGTTTACAATGATGCTCTAACATCTAAATCAGATTCCTCAACTGAACCTGTTAAAATTCATCATCGTATCAATGAATTTGATTTGAAGGATGAAACATCATTGTCCAAATATGATGAAGAGAAAAAAAATGTTTTGTACTTTAATGATCTATTCCCTTTCAACATAATCTATCCTGATGATCTAAAGTCGGATAAGGACAATGATGATAATGAAATCAATATAATACAATCTTTAGGGGGTAATGTAAATACACAAGGGTCAAATAAGCTTCTAAAAGCAAGTCATGATAAAATCAATAAAATTTTCATTATGGAAAGTTTTTTCATGAAATTAGATGTTAATATCATGGCTTGGAATCATCTTAACAACGGGATGCTATTAAATCTTATTAAGCATTTATATGTGCCGTTTGGCATCCTGTTCGACCCTAAGCAGTTTGATAAGGATGGTGTTTGTTAGGAATTATAGATTTGATGAGACAAAAGAACAAAAGAATGAAACAAAAGGATCAAAATCGTCATTAAAGAATTCTACAAGGTGTAGGAGAATATGAAGATTCTGGAAGATCTCCTTAAGAAGATAAAGATAACAAAAGATATTCCTTAATGTTTAAAAGATTTAGTTGTCTAATGTTTATCTTCCTGTGTAAGTCTTAGACTCCTTATGTTATAAAAGGAGGTTCCAGGCATGTAGTTTGTGTGCATAGAAAAGAAAATGTGTGTGTGTGTATCTTAAGGGAAAATGTAGACGTCTATAGTGCTGTGGTATAACCTCAAGATCAAGGTAATTTGATCCCTGTTACAGGTGGTAACACGATCTATACTGATCATATAGATTTAAGGCTTGGTGGAAACGTATGGTAATAAAACCTTGTTCAAAAAACATTGATGTTCTTTATTTAATTCTGTTGTGCATATTGTTATCATTGTTATTATTATTCCTAGATATAAGTTCTAAACAAATTGAGCTTAAACGATATAAGGAGTTCTATCAAACTCCACAATTAGTATCAGAGCCACGAGGCTCTTGATCTAGGATCTACAAGGTTTTACTATCGAAGAAAGAAGATTTTGTATTTAAAGAAACCTAAAAAATTCGATTTTGGTTTCTATTTTCGTCACTTTCTACACAACTGTGGTAAAAAGGGGATATCTCATTCGTTAACCGTTGGATCTTAACGAAATTTTTATTGAAGGTTCTTTACTCATAAAGGCATATTCTTACTAAAGGGATCTTCAATATGAGCTTTTAATTGAAAGATATACATTTTTGGAATTTGCTACTGAAAAGTTGAAGTTGGCATGATTTTACTTCTCTTTCATCATTGTTTTTAATAGTATTCTTGTTATTGTTATTGAAAGTTTTTCTTTGAACACTTAGGTATTAAAGAGAAGGTATTGAGGAATGAAGAGGATAAAGAAGTTTGTGAAAATTAGGGTTTTAATTCTTAGATCATTTTTTTTATTTGGAAACCCTAATTTCTAAAAACCTCAAAATTTGATGATGAATACGAAGTGTAATCACAGTAAAGGTAATGTGAAAGTGGAAGCTAAGAGTTCAAGTTCTGGTTCTTGTTGAAAGTTTATTGAAGTGGTTATCATGTTAATACTGATTGGAAGTTACTATTGCTTCATACATGGTTACTACTGCTTTACAATAGTTAATACTGTTCGAACAAAGTTAATGCTGCTTCATAAAAGTTAGTACTGCTTATGCATGGTTAATGCTGCTCTTCTGCTCTTACTTGGTTAATACTGCTTCTATGTTTTTAATACTGCTTCTACTTCATTAGTGCTGCTCGACAAAAGTTAATACTGCTAGTTAGTAGTTAATACTGCTAGTTAGTAGTTAATACTGCTAGTGTATTTTTAATACTGCTAGTTAGTAGTTAATACTGCTAGTGTATTTTTACTACTGCTCAACCATTAGTTTTGCTCTTCATTGTTACTACCGCTTGGTATCGATTACTACTGTTAGTCATTTTTAGTGCTGCTCTTCATGGATGGTACTACATGGTATTCGTTACTACTGTTGGTTAGTTCTTCGTACAGTTCGTACGGTTGATTCTATTACTTTTGGTCAAGAGATGGTTAACATATTGCTTTCAGGGGAAGAATATGATAAAGTGTTTAACCATTTGAATATGTTACATGCACCACTTGAAGTGAAAGGTTTCATTACTACTGCTAGTTGTTTATTACTATTGCTAGTTTAAGTTTCTACTGCTTGAATTCATTATTCTTATTATGCGTCATGGAGGGTAATTTGAGACATTGGAAAGCTTGGATTAGAAGTTTAATATATGGTTTGTAGTTGTAAAGATCAAAGTTGCATAAGTTCACAGTCCCCTATTGGATTATGACAAAAAGGGGAAGAAGATTATAGAGATATGATTTGCAGCTTATTATGTGTGGTGATATAAGCAGGGTACAAAGGATATATGATTAAGGGGAAGTTTGTTTCATTCAGGGAGATCCATGATATCAACTTCAGGGGAAGCTTTGATTTATTAAGGCTTTATGATAAAGTTCACACAAGACTATTTGTTTGTTTTGTCATCATCAAATAGGGGAAGATTGTTGGGAATTATAGATTTGATGAGACAAAAGAACAAAAGAATGAAACAAAAGGATCAAAATCGTCATTAAAGAATTTTACAAGGTGTAAGAGAATATAAAGATTCTGGAAGATCTCCTTAAGAAGATAAAGATAACAGAAGATATTCCTTAATGTTTAAAAGATTTAGTTGTCTAATGTTTATCTTTCTTTGTAAGTCTTGGACTCCTTATGTTATAAAAGGAGGTACCGGGCGTGTAGTTTATGTGCATAGAAAAGAAAATGTATGTGTGTATATCCTAAGGAAAAATGTAAACGTTTATAGTGGTGTGGTGTAGCCTCAAGATCAAGGTAACTTGATCCCTGTTATAGGTGGTAACACGATCTATACTGATCATATAGATTTAAGGCTTGGTGGAAACGTATGGTAATAAAACCTTGTTACAATATCATTGTTCTTATGTTAATTCCGTTATACATATGTTATGTTTAATGTTATTGTTAATCCTAGATATAAGTTCTAAACAAACTGAGCTTAAACGATCTAAGGAGTTATAACAGACTCCACAATTGGTATCAGAGCCATGGGGCTCTTGATCTAGGATCTACAAG